>CATIWF010015627.1:0-10110 GCA_949630135.1 Balakata baccata | reverse complement strand
AGGTCACCGGCCGAGCCTCACCAATCTCTCTCCTTGCATTGCACATATGTATAGGAACATGACATTTGTATTTTGGGTTGTGTATCTGTATATGTATAAATTACTAAATATGCAATGATGTGTAAATGTGTATTTAGCTTTAAGCTTTCTAACTGAAATAACTGAACATAATGTCTGAATTGTTAACATATGTGATATATTAGGTTTATAATCAGGATGTGATGCTTAGCTGAGTTGTCAAATGTTGCAAAGTGATAATGTTATATAATCCAAAAAAAAAAAATTATCCCTCATTATAAACAGGACTATGTCTTATTCTATGCAATACATGATAATATGTTATAATTATAAGTGATATTCATAGGTATAAGGTGTTACATGTACTGAGTCTAGGGCTAGTTATCTTACCCATCCTATGTAACATATATGCTCATCCAAGCTTCTTCAAGTCAAGTGTGCTCATCTTAAGCTTAAGCCAACCTGACTGAGTATAATAATGGGTATGAGTACTAGGAACAGAAGCACCCAGTCTAGGTGTAACACCCTCCCATATAGCATACTAGTCCGCTATATGAGGGAGTGCTACTGCATATATGATACTAAACCTTTAGCTATTGTTCCCTTTTTAGCCTTTAACAAATTTACATCTTATGATTTCGTTCATTTGTTTATCCATGAAAACATGTACCATATAAGCAATTTAAAACAAAAATCCAACTCTATCCCAAATGTATGATAAGAAAGGAAATTCATAATTGTAAGTTGACTTTGGATCTGACTAGCTCGGCTTCTTTGCGTTAACTCTACCTATGGCTCCAGACCTGCGAGTATGAAACCCACATGCTAAGCTAACCAAGCTTAGTAGTACATATAATCATATAAATTCTATCATGCATATCACTCTAACATATCATAATACCATATTACAATAAATCTTACATAAACCAATTCATATTTATCATCATCATGATACCATTCCACATATCATATAATTCATATGACATAATCACATTATAACATAACCTTTCCATATTACCATTTGTATCAATCACATCATATTATCGTGCCAAAACATTTCATGCCACATCAAAAGTAGCGTACCTAGTAAGCGGAAGTCATTCTTGTATTCATAAGAACTGTAATACATTTAATTTGCACAGTTACTCTATAATAGACTACCAGATACGGGTTATGAATAGGGGCACTCTCGGAGCTGAAGCCACCCTACCCACCTAATCATAACTGCTGTGTTTGTACTTAAGAGAAGAGCGCTCTCGGAGCTGAAGCCACCTTGCCCAATAATAAATGCATGGATAAACCTACAATATCGTAACCACCCTTAATGACATGCCATCTATCCTATAGCCAGTCCTAGTACGAGTAAGGGTATTTATGTCTTTTCTTTTTTAATCGCATGAGCCTTATTCTATGATCATAATAACATTTCCATAATATTCGCATAGCAACTTATTACATTTCAATATATTAACATTCATATCATCCTAACCTATGTATCATCATATATATGTCCATAGTATATCATGGTTCACATCTCATCGTATGCATATTCATTTATCTCATGTTATGTCATAGCGCATAGGTCATAAATCATTATTATCATGTCCAAAATCATGCAAGTGTGTCATATATATATATCCCTTGGCACTATGTAGCATGCTGCTGCAGCCATAGTACTGTTGGCCCAGCCCGTCACAAGGCTACACAAGCCTGGAGTCGTGTAAGTCCCAGCCAGGAAAGGCCCGACACCAGTAAGGAAAAATACAGTTTTCACATGCTAACCCAAATTTCTTGATTTCAAGACATATAACCAATTTCTAGAATGTCATCATAAATATGCAATAATCCATTTAATTCTTATTTCATCAATTTAACTTGAAAAACATGAATAATCTATGTCATTAATTCATGCTAACATGTTCAGACCATTTATATCAATATCATGGTATTTATCAAAGGAATACATTCAAAAATACCTATTCACTAGCAATCATGCATCCAGAAAGTGAATAAACATGATTATATGTACAAATCTTAAACAATAGAGCCAAAAACCAATACTATCAACATTTTTCACACGTTCTTATGTCCGTTTTTGTCTTCTGCTCCATTCTTGAATCACTTTTGGAACTCAAGAACATAGATGAACAAATCAGTTCCAAAGGCTGTTTGGTAGCTAACTTGTTTTCTTGATGAAAAATACCAAAACTAATTAAAACTTTGATAACTCAATTCCAATTATATTTTCAAGTGTTAACTCAAAGGGGAATTCAATGGAGAATGAATGAGAGGGTTTCTAGAGTGTCTAGGGTGTGTAAGTATCAACTGGGTGTCTGATTTGTAAGGAGTAGGGTGCAAAAACATGTAGTTATAATGTGCAGTCTAAAGGCAAGTCCCAACTGGGACAACCAGTGTCGCAAGTAGGAAACCTTTCCCGACCGCGATCTAGCCTTTCCCGAGCGGGATTAGGCTTTGCCCACCAAAATAGAAAACAAGCCAAAATTGACCCATAAATATATTCTTACTTTTAATTACCATAATACCCCTCATGTTTCACATTACGTCTAGGCCCTATTTTGTGGGTGTTATATTTCTCTCCTCTTAAAGAAATTTCGTCCCGAAATTTACTTGTATATATGTCGCTGAACAAATATGGGTACAAGGCTCTCATGACCTATTCACTTTCGCACGTAGCTTCTTCCGATGAGTGGTTTCTCCAAAGGACTTTAACTAATTAGACTTGCTTATTTTTTAGCTGCTTGTTTTCCTTAGCTAAAAACTAGACTGGTTATTCCTCATAAGTCAAATCTAGTCTCACCTCGATACTTTCTGATGCAATCACATGAGAAGGGTCTGACCTATATCTCTTTAATATAGAGACGTTGAAAACATCATGTATCTTGCTTAACTCTAGAGGTAGAGCGAGCCTATAAGCAACCGAACTAATCTGCTCTAGTAACTTATAAGGTCCAATGAATCTCGAACTCAGCTTTCCCTTCTTCCCGAACCTTAATACTTTCTTTCATGGGGAGACTTTAAGGAAGACCTTATCCCCTTCTTCGTACTTTATATCACGCCTCTTGAGGTCCGCATAAGATCTCTGTCTATCCGAACTACTCAAAGTTTATCCTATATAATTCATACCTTCTCTAATGTCTCTTGAATTAAATCTAGTCCCACTACCTTTCTCTCACCTAACTCGGTCCAACACAATGGCATACAACACTTCCTACCATAAAGTGCCTCATAAGGAGCCATCTGTATACTGGACTGTTAACTATTATTATAGGCGAACTCCATCAATGGTAGATATATGTCCCAACTACCCACAAACTATATAATACAGCCCCTTATCATATCCTTGAGGATCTAGATAACCCTTTCTGACTGCCTATCTATCTGTGGGTGGAAAGCTATGCTGAGACTAAGCTTAGTACCCAAAGCTTTTTGTAGACTACCCTAAAACTGTGAAGTGAACCTAGGTCCCTATCTAACACAATGGATAAAGGTATTCCATGAAGCCGAACAATCTTACTGACGTACAACTCAACAAATTTGCTCAAGGAGTAATCCCTCCTGATAGGCAAAAAGTATGCTGACTTAGTAAGCCCATCCACTATCACCCATACAACATCATATTTCCTGAGTGTTACTGGCAATCCAATCATATAGTCCATTGTAATCCACTCTCATTTCCACTTTGGAACCATGATTGGTTGCAAAAGACTTGACGGTACCTCATGCTCCACCTTGACCTGTTGATAAGTCAGACATCATGTAATGTACTGGGTGATATCCTTTTTCATACCTAACCACCAATGTTTACCTCTGAGGTCCTAGTACATCTTATTACTGCATGGATGCATTGAATACCTGGTCTTGTGAGCCTCTTGAAGTATCCTTTGTCTCAACACATCAGTAGGCACAATTAAGCGGCCTTGAAAATATAAACTGCCATTTGGCTGAATTGAATATCCGGGTCTCTCCCCGTTAGAGACCACCTCGGCAATCTCAATTAATTGACTATCTTATCTTTAAGCATCTCTGATATCCTGATCAAGTGTTAGTCTGATGTGTAACTCAGCAACCATTTTCCTACTTAAAGCATCGGCCACCATATTAGCCTTGCCTGGATGGTAGTCTATCACACAGTTGTAATCCTTGATCAATTCCAACCACTGTCTCTGCCTCAAATTCAAATCCCTCTGAGTAGGTAAGTACTTGAGACTCTTGTGATCAATATAGATGTAACACATTTTCCCATACAAATAGTGATGTCATATCTTTAAAGCAAAGACTATAGCTGCCAACGTGAGTGGGGTAATTCTTCTCATGGGTCTTCAATTGTTTAGAAACATAGGTAACTACCTTGCCCTCCTGCATCAACACATAACCTAATCTGTTATGCGAAGCATCACTATAAACCACATAATCTCTGTCTGGAATAGGCTATGTCAAAACTGGAACCTCTGTCAACATCTTTTTCAATCTCTCAAAACTAGTCTGACATTTCTCATTCCACTCATACTTGACATCCTTCCTCGATAGCCTGGTCAAAGGAGAAGTATCATTGAAATGCCCTTAACAAATCTCCTATAATACCTAGCTAGTCTGACGAAACTCCTGATCTCTATCATATTCCTAAGAGGCTTCCAACTCATAATTGCCTCATTCTTGCTAGGGTCTATTCTAATACTGTGTGACCCAAGAAGGCCACCTCATCTAACCAAAACTCACATATGGAGAGTTTGGTATACAGCTATTATTCCCTCAAGATCTTTAGAACAATCCTCAAATATTGATGATGATCTTCTGGTGTCTTCGAATATACCAGAATGTCATCAATGAAAATCACTACAAACTGGTCTAGATACGGCCTGAAAATTCTATTCATCATATCCATAAAGGTTGCAGGAGCATTAGTTAGCCTAAAAGGCATAACCACAAACTTGTAATGTCTATACCTGGTCCTGAACCTAGTCTTGGCTATATCTTCAACCTTGACCCTTAATTGATGATATCCCGATCACAAATCAATCTTTGAAAACACACCAGCACCCTTAAGCTGATTAAACAAATTATCAATTATGGGTAGAGGATATCTATTCTTGATAGTCACCTTGTTCAACTGTCTCTAGTTAATGCACGATCGCATCGATCCATCTTTCTTTTTCACAAACAACACTAGTGCACCCCAGGGCGACTCTCTGGGCCTGATATATCCTTTATATAGCAGCTCTTGTAACTAGGCTTTTAACTCCTTCATTTCAGATGGGACCATTCTGTAAGATGTAGTAGATATGGGAGCTATGTCAAAATTGAGTTCAATAGAAAACTCAACCTCTCTGTCCGGAGGTAAACTTGGCAATTCCTCTAGGAATACATCTAGAAACTCCTTCACTATAGGGATACTACTGAGGTATGGACCTTTTTTCCTAGTATCAACCATATGGGCCAAGTAGGCCTCATATTCCTTCTTCATCATTCTCTTGGCCTTCATCATGAAAATCACATGTGGGGGCTATGGAAACAACTCCCCTCTCATTATAATAATACCCTAGTCATCCATCTTGAGTTTCACAAATTTACCCTGGCAGTCTACTGTTGCCCCATATTATGACCACTAGTCTATGCCCAGTATGGCATCATACTCATGGAAAGGTGACTCTATCAAATCAGCCGACATGGACAACCCTTATAAACCTGATTCATAACAACACTGTGGCCTAAAGGATTGGTTACCTCAATCTCATATAACAAAAGTTCACTAACCATATCTTACTATTTAGATGTGCTCGTGCAAATATATAATGTGTAGAACTAAGATCTATTAAAGCACATAAATCTAAACCATGTAAAGAAAACATACCAACAATGATGTATATAGCATCTTGGTCTTCCTTGGTCCTCATGGCATAGGCCCTAGCTAGGACCCGACCTAGACCTGGCCTATTGACTATCTCAGAAGTGGCCCTAGTATTGCCTGGACGACCACCTCTAGTCTATGCAAGTGTTGAAGCTATGGTTTGAGCTGGTGCATTGTCCTTCATCATAGGACAATCCATATTTATATGGCCCTGCTGGCTACATATGAAGTAAGCCCCATTGGCATGTCTGCACTCCTATGATGAAATCTGTCATAAGTACCACACAGAGGAGCATCCTCTCTAGACCGAGTCTAGGAGCTACTAGTAGCTGATATAGTACCAGAGGGTTGTCCTCTCCTCTAAAATCCACCCTGGTGATGGCCCTGACAGCCCTAGGACTAGCCTTAGGAATGGCCCTAATAGGAGCAACCTTTTTTACTTGTATGCTAGGTTACTAGGGAAATCTACCTCTTGCTTTCGTCTTCCACTCTCTCTCTTTCTTTGCTCAAGAGTGAGAGTAGCAGAAATCAGATCGGGGTAGTCATTATAGCGGAAACATGCAATCATATCCCCAATCTCACCACTCAAGCCATCCTCAAACCGTCAAGACATGTCACTCTCCGTGCTAACCAACTCTGGAGTATATCTACTCAGCCAAGTAAATTTTGTCTCATAGTCCATAACTGATATCTTCCCCTATTTGAGAGTCATAAACTTTCTCTTTTGATAGTCCATATATATCTAGGGTATATAGCGGACTCTGAACCGCTCTATAAAGTAATTCCAAGTAACAGGTTCTATCACTCTTGGTCTATTAAGAATTGTATTCCACTAGTCATATGCATTAGAGTGTAATAGAGGCATAAAAAATTTGGATTTGTCCTTCTCAAGGACCTGTAGCACTCTAAAGACCTTCTCAATCTGGTCTAGCCACTGCTTGGCATCTACCGGATCACCAGTCCGCTTACCCAATAAGAATGTGGCCCCATATTTCTTAAGTTTATTAATCTGGATGATTGGCATTGGTGGTGGAGGTGGATGTGGAGCAGGAGCCTATTGTGGCACTTCTCAGACAATCTGATGCAATAGACCAGCCACCTGCTGCATAAGGGGAATGTGGCTTTGATTAGCCTATCCAGCTGGCTGATTCAAATCCGGGACTCCCTAAGGACCCTGAACATTGCCCATACTGGGCTTACGATGTGCCCTAGCATCTTGGGAATCTCCATCCTCAAAAACGACACAATACTTGGATTCCGACATCGCTCACACTATCCTACAAGTCGATAGAGAAGCAACCTTTATTATAGTTAGATGCAACATGTGAATGCAATGCATGATAAACCCATAGCCTGCTAAGGTCTAGAACTGCCTAAACCGGAGCTCTGATGCCAATAATGTAACACCCTCCTATATAGTATACTAGCTCGCTATACGAGGGAGTGCTACTATATATATATGATACTAAAACTATTGTTCCCTTTTTAGCCTTTAACAAATTTACATCTTATGATTTCGTTCATCTATTTATCCATGACAATATATACCATATATGTAATTTAAAACAAAAATCCAACTCTATCCCAAATGTATGATAAGAAAAGAAATGCATAATTGTAAGCTGACTTTGGATCTGACTGCTTTGACTGGCTCGGCTTCTTCGGGTCAACTCTACCTATGGCTCCAGACCTGCCTGCAGAAAACCTATACGCTAAGCTAACCAAGCTTAGTGGTATATATAATCATATAAATTCTATTAAGCATATCACTCTAACATATCATAATACCATATTACAATAAATCTTACATAAACCAATATATATTTATCATCATCATGATACCATGCCACATATCATACAATTCATATGACATAATCACATTATAAAGTAACCTTTCCATATTACCATTTGTATCAATCACGTCATATTATCATGCCAAAACATTACATGCCACATCAACAGTAGTGTACCTGGTAAGCAAAAGTCATTCTTGTATTCATAAGAACAGTAATACATTTAATTTGCCTAGTTACTCTATACTAGACCACTAGATACGAGTTGTGAATAGGGGCACTCTCGGAGCTGGAGCCACCTTGCCCAATAATAAATGCATGGATAAACCTATAGTACCGTAACCACCCTTAATGGCATACTATCTATCCTATAGCCAGTCCTAGTACGAGTAAGGGCATTTATGTCTTTTCCTTTTTAATTGCATGAGCCTTATTCCATGATCATAATAACATTTCCATGATATTCGCATAGCAACTTATCACATTTCAACATATTAACATTTATATCATCATAACCCATGTATCATCATATAATATCCATAATATATCATGGTTCATATCTCATCGTATGCATCTTCATTTATCTCATGTTATGTCATAGCGCACAGGTCATAAATCATTATCATCATGTCAAAAATCATGCAAGTGTGAGATATATATATCTCCCTTGGCACTAAGCAGCGTGCCGCTATGGCCCTAGTGCAGTTTGCCCAGCCCGTCGCGGGGTTATACAAGCCTGGAGTTGCATAAGTCCCGATCGGAATTCTTATTTCCTGACCTAGGAAGGCCCGACACCAGCAAGGAAAATTCCAGTTTTCACATGCTAACCCAAATCTCTTGATTTCAAGGCGTATAACCAATTTCCAGATTGTCATACATCATGTAAACATACCATTTGGTCATCATAAACATGCCATAATTAATTTAATTCTTATTTCATCAATTTAACGTGAAAAACATGAATAATCTATGTCATTAATTCATACAAATGTGTTCAAACCATTCATATCAATATCATGGCATTTATCAGAGGCATAACATTCAAAAATACCTATTCACTAGCAATCATGCAGCCAGAAAACGAATAAACATGATTATATGTACAAACCTTAAACAATAGAGCCAAAGACCCTTACTATCAACGTTTTTCACATGTTCTGATATCCGTTTCCATCTTCTGCTCCATTCCGGAATCACTTTTGGAACTCAGAACATAGATGAACAAATCGGTTCAAAGGGCTATTTGGCAACTAACTTGTTTTCTTGATGAAAAATACCAAAAGCCGTAATTAAAACCTTGATAATCCAATTCCAATTATTTTTTCAAGTGTTAACTTGGAGGGGAATTCAATGGAGAATGAATGAGAGGGTTTCTAGAGTGTCTAGGGTATGGAGGTGTCAGCTCGGTGTCTGATTTATGCAGAGTAGGGTTCAAAAACACTTATTTATAACGTACAGTCCAGAGGTGAGTCCCGATTAGGACAACCAGTATTATGAGTGGAAAACCTTTCCCGACCACGATCTAGCCTTTCTCAAGCTAAATTAGGCTCTGTCCACCAAAACAAGCCAAAATTGACCCATAAATATATTCTTATTTTTATTTACCATAATAAACATCATGTTTCACATTACGTCTAGGCCCTATTTTGTAGGCGTTACACCAGGGCTAGTCAACCTGATCCTCACTCATATATCTCGTCGATACATATCATTTATCCCCTTCATAATGCATCATTTACCCTAACTTAGTCCTCAGGTCGAGAAATGGGCGTTTAATACTATATTTCTTTATTTCTCATATGCATAACATATAATCACAGTCTCATGTCTATTCAAGTTCATAAACATGTTCTTTTTTTATAGCATCATATAAAAGTGTTCTTGCTTGTGACAAGCACATTTTCATATCATGAAACAACTTTAAACTTGATGAAAATAGTGTCTTTACGGCTATAACACAATGTCCTGGCCATGAAGACTAGGCATGAAGCATTCTGCTTCCATGTTCATGGTCATGAAAATCTCTAATTTGGTTGTGAAAGGGGTTGTCCTCGTTTCTAAATACAAGAATTAACACACACACACACATGCACATATTGTACAATTTCATTTCATATGAATAAAAGGTATTTTCATTTATTAATGTTCATTTATATTATGAATTGATTAGATCTTAAATTAATTAATGAAGTCCATGATATAAACATAGTATGAAGGAAATCATGATATTGAGATTCCTATCATGTGTAATTATAGTTATATCTAAACTAATCTCTAGTCATAGGATTAATAAGTGTAATGCCCGTAATTTAGGTTCGGTTAATTAATATGTTTAATTGCCACAATTAGTATTATTAGAGTCTAAAATTGAGGTTTAAAGATTTATTAAAGATTTTATTTTTGTTGTGGGTGATTTAATTAAAAAAATATAAA
>CATIWF010015624.1:0-18577 GCA_949630135.1 Balakata baccata | reverse complement strand
GGACCTTCCAAAACTGCTTTGCCTTTGTTGATGATTGTTCGCGAAGAGTATGGGTTTATATATTGAAGTCAAAGGATGAAGTGTTGAGAGTTTTTCTCGCTTGGAAGAAGATGGTGGTGGAAACTCAGAAAGATCAAGTGTCTTCGAACAGACAATGGCAGAGAGTACACAAGTGATCCTTTCATGAAAGTTTGCAGAGATGAAGGAATAGTTTGACACTTCACCTTTAGAAATACATCATAATGGAATAGGGTGGTTGAACACTTGAACCGAACTCTACTGGAGAAAGCTCGGTGTATGTTATCCAGTGCTGGGTTGGGCAGACAGTTTTGGGCTAAGGCTATAACATAAGTGTGCCATCTCATTATTCGATTATCATCAACTGCTATCAATGGCAAAACACCTTTGGGGGTGTGGTATGGAAAACCTATCATAGATTATAATTCCTTACATGTTTTTGGTTCCACTCCTTGCTATCATGTTAAGGAATCGAAGTTAGATCTAAGGGCAAAGAAAACTATCTTTATAGGGATTTTCTCTAATGTTAAAGGATATCACTTATTTTGCCCAGAGTTAAGAAAATAATCTTCAATAGAGATTTTACCTTTGATGACTTTACATGTTGAAGAAGGTAACAAAAGAGCATATAGATGGTACTCCAGAGCAAGTGGAAGGAACTTCTAAACAGGTGAAATTTGATAGAAGAAGAATTGTTGACCCAGCAATTGTAAATTAAGTCTAATAAAATTACTCCTATGATAGAAGAGTAGTTAGAAGAATGAATCAGATGAGGAAGCAGAGATTCCAGCACAAGAACCTATAGCAATTTGAGCCAATTGCACTAAAAAAGCCAAAAAAAGAATATTAAGAAACCTGCTCGGCTTGAAGGTATGGCTATTTATACATCTACAGTAGAAGATATGTATGTTATGGTGTGCACGAAGCCTGACATTTCATAATCAGTTGGAGTTCTGAGCAGGTTCATGCATAATCCTGCTCACAACAAAAGACATTCGCAAGCTGTGAAATGGATTTTGCAATATATTCAGAATACTGCAGATGTTGGTTTAATGTTCGAGTGGGATGAGAAAGTTAGTCTTTGTATAGTTGGATATTGTGATTTTGACTATGCAGGTGATTTAGCCAAACATCGATCTACTACTGGTTATGTGTTCACTCTTGCAAAAGCACCTATTAGTTGGAAATCTACCTTACTGTCAATAGTTGCTTTGCCTACAATAGAAGCAGAGTTCATGACAATTACAAAAATTGCTAAGGAGACAATTTGGCTTCAAGGATTGTTGAATGACTTGGGAATTGGTCAGGAGCATGTCAAAGTGCATTGTGATAGTCAAATTGCTATCTGTTTAGCAAAGAATCAAGTCTATAATGCAAGGACGAAGTATATCGATGTTTGATTTCATTTTGTAAGGAGATTCTTGAAGAAGGTGAGATACTACTTCAAAAGATTCTGATTGCTGAAAATCCCGCAGATATGACAATGAAAGTGGTGATAGATGTCAAGTTCCAATATTATTTGGACTTGATAAATGTTCTTAGAATTTGAAGTTGGGTGCTTCAAAGCACATTTAGAGACATTACTAAAATTTATAAAAAGAGAGTCTAAAGAATGTTCTGTTGAGATTGTGAGATCGCCAAGGTGTAGATGTATTGTTTTTGGGCAATCTTCCATTCTCACATCTGAAGTGGGAGAGGGAGAACGAAATTTTCTAGTCTATAAAAGGGCTCCCTCCTTCCCAACAAATGTATCCCACATCAATCCCTCCTTCTAAGATTGATTGTATATTTCTCTTTCTTTTAATATTTCACTTTGTAATGTCTTTGAAATAGTGAAATATTATTTTAGTGATGTCCGAGATCTAGGTATAATTGGCTGAACCTCGTTAAATTTTCGTGTTCTCTTTATTTTCTATTTAATAGCTATTGTCAGATAATTTATTTTAGTGCTATATTGTGCTTTAAATTTTCTAAGAAAAATTTTGTCTAAGGAATTTGGTTTTTAAGAGAGACAGTTTATGACTCCACCAGCTACCTGAGTATTTTTTTTTTTTCTTGGTTTCAATTTTTAGCACAATTATTCATTTGGTAGAAATTAACCCGATTTCCACAACATTAGTATAATTCAATTTGTTCAAATAACATAAATTAAACCCTCATCTTTAGTTAATATTTAAACTGAATGCGCATATATATATATATTGAGTGGGATGAAATTGGGCGAATTACACAGGCAGTTCCTGAATTATACAATGCATAACAACTCAGTACCTGAACTTTAATTTGTAACACAAAACCTCATGAACTATTATTTTGTAACTAAATATCTCATATCATCACTTATTATTAATTCATGTAACGGTGCGTTGATTTAAATATGTCACATCAGCCACAATAAATAATTCGAATTATGTGTATCAAAGAGGATAATATATCAAGTATCTTATGTTTCCAATGGTAATTGTTGAAGTATCACCGTGATACAAAAGTTATATATGAAGTACTATATTGTTACGATAATTATAAATGGAGTACCACAAATTATAAACACTGGCAATGAAAATATAGGATAGTGGCTAATGTGGCGTATCCACGTCAATGCACTGATATATGAATTATATATGAATTAACAGCAGGTGATGATAAGGGGGTATTCAGTTACAAAATAATAGTTTAAGGAATTTTGTGTTACGGATTAAAGTTTAGATATTGAATTGTTACCTGTTGTATAGTTCATACTCGTCTATGTAATTCACCCGATGAAATTTACCTCCAACATTTAGTAGGTCAGTACTGTTGAACTCGTTATAACTTAAATCCAGCGTTTCCAAATTTTTCAACTTAGTTAAATCTGAATCACAAAAGAAAGAAAAAGTGAGCAAGTGAGACTAACGGGATACTCACTGTTGCAACATGAATGTGGAAAAAAAAAGAAAGAAAGAAACATACCTTTTGTTGGGATGAAACCTTGCATTTCATTGTGAGCAAGAATCAAAACTTTAAGAGATGTAAGAGCACCTATGGATGGTAAAATTTTAGAATCCAAGCTATTATAACCAAGATTTAACACCTCTAACTTGTTCAACCTTGACAATCTTTCAAGATCTGCACATAAATTTAACTCATGAGCAATTGAGAGTGGAAGTATCGTTTAATTTGTTCAAATAATATAAATTTAAACTGAATATGCATATGGGGATATGTACTTGAGTGAGATGAAATTTACCTCCCACTCCTTGTAGGGTACTGTTGAATTTATTAAGACTTAAATCCAGCGTTTCCAAATTTTCCAACTTAGGAGGCGTTTGGTAAATGGAAAAAAAGGTGGAACAGATGAGAATCACTCATTTTAATTGTCATTGTTAATGTCGGGTTAGTAAAAGACAAAAAAAAAAAAAAAAGGTAATGAGAGGAATTACTCATTTGCCTTTCTCCTTAGGAATGATATTTCATTACTATGGGAATCAAACCTAACAAAATATAAATTATAATTATTTTTTAATTTTTCAATATAGTCTTAATATTACAAGATATTATAAAATAAATAAATAATTTTATAATAATGATAAAATTAAAAATATAGTTATCTTAAATAAACATAATTTGTATAAAATTTAAATAATTTGAGAATCTCTTTAAATTTTATTTTAGAAAAAATTATGCTATATTATAATTACTTATCTACAAATTACATTTTAAAATAAATATATTATATAAATATGATAATTTAACCAAATATATGTAAGTTGAATTTTATTTACATTCCTTAATAAATAAAAATAAATCAAACAACAAGCTAAAATCAACTATTTCCATTCTTATTCCCTTTCATTATCATTTCCATTTACACTTTTCAACTGGTCCTTAGTTAAATTTGAACCACAAAATATTGAGATGTCAAAAGGGAAAAAAAAAAAATTGAATGAGCACCTTTAGTTGGGATTGGATACCTACTATTACCGAATGAATGTAAAAAGAAAGAAACATACCTTTAGTTGGGATGGAACCTTTCATTTCATTTTTATGAAGAAATAAAGCTTTAAGAGATGTGAGAGCAGCCATGAATGATAAACTTTTAGAATCCAAGCAATTATGACTAATATTTAACACCTCTAACTTATTCAATCTCTCAAAGCCTGCATATATATAAATTTATCATCCAGTTAAATTGAAATTATGTATATACAGACAAATATATATATTATATAAATAATACCTTCAACATTAATGAAACCACCAATTCTATTGAAAGATAAATTAAGACTTGTAAGCTCCTCAAATTGCCCGAATATGGAGATGTTTAGAGACCATTTCGTTTCATATTCTTCACAAACATAAAAGACCCCATCTTCAAATGAGTTATAAAATGATTGTATTCGAGTGATGTTGAAGAGGGAGAGGTGAATAACATGAGAAGTGGTGGAATTGCAAGTCACTCCCTCCCATTCACAGTAATCACTATTTGGGTCATCTTCCCATGTTGCAAGATACTCTTCTCCATCCTTGTTCTCCAGATCTGTTGGAATTGATGCTTTGAATTGTAAGAGACTCACTCTCTCTTCCTCAATCCAGCCTTTGCTTCCATAGCCTTGAGCCAGTAAGATCATCACACCCAACAGCAACCACTTTACTAACATTAACTCCATTAGGAAATTCTGCGCTACCTTCTCTTGCAACCCAACTTATTTATATTCAGAACTAGTCGTCTGCAAGTCATTCTATCTGCATGGTTCAGAAAAAAAAAAAAAAGAAAAGAGGGAGAAAGAAAAGAACTCATCATGCAAAGTAGAAATAGTACTTTTAATATGTTATTTATTTGAGCTTTACTCTTTATTAATTTTCAAAGGTCGTTCTATACAAAAGATCTTTAATAGACACTCTATCTCCACTTTAATATTGATTATGGTGGTTTTTCGCTCAATTTTTAATAAAAATCATTATGCTTATCAAAATAAAAAAAGAAAAAAAAATACTCTATCTTTAAAATTTGGAATAGAAAGTAGGGGTGATAATTTATGTTAACGAAGCATGTTCATATCGTGTCTTAATATACTCTAGTAGTGTTTGAAATTGCTATTTAGTGTTCTAAAAATAGATTTTGAATTTTTTTATTTAATTAGCTGATTTTTTTTTAATTCTTTATAAACTGTTTTTCTCAAACATACTTATAGAAAAAATATCTATTTACTTGTTTCTACCTAAAAATAATTTCAAAACTAAAAAACTTTAAAAATATAAATTTGTTTCCGAAAATCGTTTTTTCCAAACTAATACCAAGCAGCCCTTCATAAGGTCAATATAAATACGACATAATAAGCTAATTATACACGATACTATATATTTAACACTATTAATTATTTATGGGCAGAAGAAACTATTAATTATTTATGTTCCAAACTCTATAAAATTATCGTATGAGAGAAAAAATATCTTAGCAGCAGAGGAATCCTTATATATACACTACGCAACAATTACATTTAATGCCCTTCAATTTGAGTTCTTAATTAGCTGTCATATTCTCTTTTTAGAAAAATCTTAGCAATAGGAATTCTTTTTCACTTTTGCAAGTTGATGTTTCCTTAGTCTACAATAAGTTGTGTTTGGTTCAATTTTATCAAAAACTTTCATTTGAATTACAAATTATAAAATAATTGAATTTATATTTAGAATAATTAATGTTAGATGTGAAATTCGTTTCATTTTATATTTGATTTAATAAAAAAAATTGAATGTTGGATTTACAAATGAATACTATAAATATTATAAATTACTTAATACAAATGGTTTCAAATTGACCTAAAAAATAAATCGTATACTATCACTTAGTTTATAGTTCAACATTAATTAAATTTTATTTGTCTTAGTACACAAAAGTTAGATCATGGTTAAGCTAGGGAACAATTTCTCAAGGTGCCTCCTCTAGAATTTGAGTACCCATAGCACAATCATACGGAGTGAGCAACTGTTGGGATTATATGCTCTTTAAAGCATTTTATCTATTTATTATATTTTCATTTTCTAATAATAAAATCATTGAGGTATTTCATTTTATCTTATTTGTGTGAAAATTTTAAACAAATGATATTTTAATCATATCATATGTATTTATGTAGTTTTTTAGATAATCACATAAGATATAAATACAAATTATCTTATAATTAAATAATTATCTTCATAGTTAATAAATAAAGTTGAATACTTTATTTATATTTAAACTGTAGCAAATTCATTGAATGATTTGTTTCAATTATGTATGAATTTACTTATGAAATTTGTCTATATAAAAAATAAGATTTAATTAATTTTAAATGACTATTAAATTTATTAAATCTCATTGGCATTGATTTTATTTTAATCTTAATCTTGAGTTAATTATAGTATCATATTTATAAATATAATTTCATTTGAGTTAATAATGAATGAGAATTAATTAAAAGTCAATATTTTCAGTAATATGATGAGTGTATTTATGAATAATGATAATTTTGAATTAACAATATATAATTTATATTAAAATATCTATTGATGAGTTTTCAGGACTTAATCATTAAATTATTTGGTAAGAGTGTGTCAACAATAATTATAAATTAATTTTTAGAATAAAATTATTAAAATATGATCATTTAATTAAATTGATTGGATAGTTGAGATATCAATTTAATTATCGATATTATACAAAGGATTATAAAGTAAAGAAATAAATGTGATATGAGTTAAATTTATATTAATCTCTAATAATATACGCTAATAGAGTTTTTTTTCAGTCTTTTTAGTAAAATAGATCTGGAATAATAATTGGACCATTTAATTTATGGGTCAATTAATATGATTCTCATACCTTATTTAATTGATCGTACTACTACATGTTCCGTCATATTGGACCCTAACCCAAAAGTGAACAAAATAAATTAGATGATATGTAGAAAATAAATTTTTATTAAATAATTATTTTAAATTTTAGAAATTCTAATTTAATTAGAATTAAATTTAAAATGAATAAATTATCTAATAAAAAATTTTATTTTGATTAGAAATAATCAGATAAAATTTAGATCATTTATTTATTTATTTTCAATTAAAAAAATAAAATAATAAGTGATATTTTTTTTTTTATCTAGCGAATCCTATTTGGATAGGGTTACAGATTGCAAAGAGATAACCCATGTACAATTCCAATTTCTGATTGGAGTATTGTTTAATTTGTGGGATTCTTTCCTTTTAGATAGAGATAAAGAACAAATAAGAAAAAAAAAAAA
The DNA here is from genome assembly GCA_949630135.1 of Balakata baccata. Taxonomy (NCBI): domain Eukaryota; kingdom Viridiplantae; phylum Streptophyta; class Magnoliopsida; order Malpighiales; family Euphorbiaceae; genus Balakata; species Balakata baccata. The sequence goes on along the minus strand of CATIWF010015624.1, from coordinate 11,303 downwards.
ACAAAAATTAGAAAAGTAGAGAGCTTTCTTTTGCTGAAAAAGGGGAAAAGAAAAAGCAAAGCTCTCTTTCTTGCTTAGAAAACGAGACATAGAAAAAAGAATTTTCTTGAAATATTTTTCTATTGGTTCTCTTAAAGTAAGAAAAAATCTCACACCAAGTGCAAAAAAAAAAAAGAATAATTTTATTTTCTTTGTTAGTATTTATTTTGATTATTCAATTGCCAATTGATTATTTTGTAGTGCATAAAGTATTCATCCGCCTAGTGTAATTAAATTTGAAAATAGTCCGAAAATCTATGCAGATAGAAAATTTAACAAAATTTTGTGTGAGTTTCGATTTCTAATATCAAAAAGTGTAATTTCTATGAATTAATTAATTTGTCATCATATGAGACGATCTTTATTAAGAGAATATTTTTATTGCATTTTATTTTTTAAAATATTGCCTTCAGCAATCCTAGTTTCGCATTAGGAATATTGACGTGCGATTATAAATACTAATTGGTAGATTAATGCATTATAAATTATAAGCATTCAATTGATATAAAAAAGGTCTAGGAGATATTATTGACGAATAACATCTATCTCAAGCAACCAAGAATCTAGACACAATCATAATTAAGATATTATGCTCACAGAACTAATACGTGACAAATGATTTACCATGTATGACAAATGTTTTTTACAATTTCAGTATAATTTTTGCATTACAAAGTAAAAGGAATGAAATAGTTCCATAAGCCATAAAAATATTGTGACCTCAGCTAAGAAACCCATATATGCCTTAGTGGCAATATACGTACAATCCAGCATGAAATATCATAAAAAAATAGATTTAAAAGGCACAAATTAAAATATTAGGTGAACATGTTTGAGAAAGAAAAGATAAAAAGAAATGCTCTCACATTTCAGATTGATGCCGTCAAAGGGAATGAACCAATGAGAAACTCATGAATCCCCAATGGTCAGTGAAAGAAGCTATACGAAACAATAACAATGTATTTTTTTTCAAGTCCTAAAAACAATAAAGATTATACCAAATAAGATAACATTGAGGTGAAATAGAGATTAGATGGATACCACAAATACCTGTTAGCAAGACCAATAACAACAACCTCATTGACGACATAAGATATCACTTTGCATGAAATTTCCTCCCGCCATGGCCCTATGATTCGGAGAAAATTGCAATGGAGAATTTATTCATAATTATTATGCACCATCATGTGGTATATTTCAGAAAAAATCTCAACAGGCCCGTACAAAGTTAATAAAAGAAATGAACACTATTCAACTGAAATATAAAAAGCATCAAAGGTCACATAAATCACCTTACACTAAGAATATATAGCTATATACTAAACATATATAGATGTCATGTAGTATTTTAAATGCATATATGGTATGATTAAAAACGTGCTGTAAATTGAAGAGGAAAAATAAGGCAATTAAAATTCAACCCCATAATCCTGTGCATCTATGCATGAATGATCTCCAATTTCTAGGGCAGAAATTTCTTTTGTCTGCTTCGAATTGCTCATCATCTGCATCAAATTGAGTACATTTATATTTCCAGCAGAAATTACATACATGTAAAATCAACCAACATGTATACAAACAAAAATACTCAATAACCTAAGAGCATCGGTCCAGATTTGGTGGACAAATTCTCAGATTATTGATCTCATGATAAATCTCAATATTGGCTTCCCGTATAGGACCTTCCATGCATACAAAGATTCAAGGGAGTAATAAAAAAATTCTGTATATAATTCTTTTTCTGTGCCATAAAGGAGGCAAGAAAAAGAAAACCTATGCCAAGATAATTAAAACTTTTTTGTTTCCCACAAAGGAGAAAAGAAAAAGAAAACCTATGCTAAGGTAATTAAAACTTTCTTCCCCTTCGTTGAGATGGAAGCAATTAGATGCTATTTGGGTTCAATGAATCTATATATACAAACCTACAACGCTAATATCTACACAATCAGACTCTCAACTTGGGAGCCTATTATCACAACAATTAAAAAAAGGCTGGCTTTCTGGAAGGGGAAAGTTTTGTCACAATTAGGCATGTTGGCTCTTATCAAATCTGCACTTTCCTCACTTCTTATTTATTTTCTTTCCATTTTCCGCATCCCTGTAACTATTGCAAACTATATTAATAAGCACATTTGTGCTTTCTTCTGGAGTGGAGGGATGGATTCTTCTTGTAAGCTACATCGTGCTAGTTGGGAGCTTCTGATTAAACAAAACAAGCTTGGTGGTCTTGGAATTCGTAATGTTATTTTGCATAATAAAGCTCTCCTGTTTAAATGGCTTTGGAAGCTCCATGCTCAAAGTGATAATTTGTGGGTTAAGATCATTAATCACAAATATAGTGCATATAGAGTTGATTCTGTCTTATTAGAAATCATCATTCTAATCTATGGAAAGGTATAGTTCAGGTTTTTACTGATAATGATGAAGTTACTTCTTTTATTCATAGAAATATTTGTTTTAAGCCAGGGTATGGTGGGTCTATTTTGTTTTGGGAGGATATTTGGGCTTGCAATGTTAGCTTGACAGAGCTTTTTCCAACGTTATACAATTTGTCTTGTTGCCGGTTGGCTTTCATCAATGAATTCGGATATTGGGATGATAACATTTGGTATTGGGATCTTAAATGGAGTCGTGCTCTTCTTGATCGGGAGCTTCTGGATGCTAACAGGTTGTCGCTCTTGATAGGAAATGTGTCTCTTTCTTGGTATGGAATTGACTCTTTTATTTGGATAGCTAGTAAAGGAGGGGATTATACTATTCATTCTCTGTATTATGGAGTTTTTAATTCAATGTATTCTTCTTCTCCTTTTGTTCCAAATGTTTGGCGCAATTATAGTTCGGCAAAAATGAATTAATGCTTTTGGAATGTTATGCATGGCAAACTTCCTATAAGGGATTTTCTTTTCTTACATGGGTTATGTACTATTAGCCCCCCAAACCCTATTTTGGTAAGCCTATAGTGTTTTAGAAATGCCTATAAATATGGTTTTACACACCATATAAAATTAATATCTAATTTTCTTAGAAAACTCTTTCAAAGAACATACATCCTGCTAGCACATTATGTGTATTCAAACCAAAACCTTTGAAGTTTCATTCTTCCATTTCTGTATGGATTAACATTAGAGGCGATCCTAGTTTAGATTGTTGTGGTTTGCAATAACTCGACAAGAAGAAAAATTGAATAATCAACCTAAGAAATTAAAGGTATAATTTCTAACTATGTTTTTTATTAAATTACTTTAAATGGTACAAGTATAATCCTATGATTCAGGTTTTGAAATTATTTTTTCCGTTGCCTTCATATACGAGATATGTATTCAAAACCCAACAGATGGTAGATGAAATCTTTCCATGGATTATGGGTTCATCAACTACAAAAGAAGCTTGAGACATACTACAATAGGAGTTTCAAGGAACGAAAAAGGTACGCGCTATCAAGTTGCAGACACTTAGAAAAGATTTTGAAAATATTAAAATGAAGGATAATGAGACCTCAAAAAACTATTTTTCTGGAATAAAAGAGATAGTTAATCAAATGAGAGCCTATGGAGAAAATATTTCTGACAAGAAAATAGTTGAAAAAATACTAATTTCTTATAAAAAAAAAATATGATGCCATAGTTTCTGTAATTGAAGAATCAAAATATATAGAAACTATATCACTAGCAAAATTAATGGGCTCTCTTGAAGCATATGAAAAAAACTAAGTAGGTAAAATTAAAATTCTACAAAAAGTGCCTTTTAGTCTAAAATAAATCAGCGGTCTCATAAACCAAAGGAAAGTGGCAAGAAGTTATAAGAAAATTCTAGAAGCAATAACAATCAAGGCAACAAATAGAAAATAATAACATGTATCCTCCATGTGGCATCTGCAAAAGAAAAAACCACTTAGAAAAAGATTGTTGATTCAAAGGAAAGCAATAGTGCCAAAACTGTAAAAGATTTGGGCACACCGAAAATACTTGCCGCTTCAAGAAATATCATCAAGCCAATTTCTCATAAGAAAAGAATGATGACACTAATCTCTTCTATGTCTTTGAAGCTACTTTAGAAGAAAAGGATACTTGGTATCTAAATAGTGGTTGTAGCAACCACATGACAAAGAATGAAAACATATTATGTAGTCTTGAAAAAATCAAGACAAGAGTTAAAATTGGAAATGGTGACTATATGGAGGCAACTGGTAAAGGCACTATTGCCATTGATATAAGAAAAGGGAAGAGATAGATAAATGATATACTTAGTCCCTAGTGTCGATCAGAACCTGTTTAGCGTTGGTCAGAAAATGGAAAAAGGATATTCTTTGCATTTTGGGGGAGATTCTGGCACCATTTATGATAAGCAAGATAAACCCCTCGAAATTGCAAAAATCAAAATGGGAGAAAATAAATGCCTTCCTATCAAATGGAGATACACATGTAATGTAGCTATGAAGGCACAAGTGGAGGAGACATGGCTATGGAATAAAAGATTGGGGCACTTTCATTTCCATGGATTGAATATTCTTCACTAAAAGAACATGATGAGATAAAACACAGATTGAAGCTTGGTTGCAAAACATCTCAAAGTCTTTAGTTGCATCTGCTACATCCATATTGCATAGAAAAAAATGAAGTAAATTAGATGAAAGGACAAAAGGGAATTTTCATAGGCTATAATACTCAATCAAAGGGCTATCGAGTCTATAGCTCAAGAACAAAGAAGCACATCATCAATTAAGATGTGAAGTTTAATGAAAATACATTATACAATTGGAAGACTGAAGAGGTTGAAAGAAGCAACATCAATTTGCCACCACTATCACAAGTTGAAGAACATGAAAATCAAGCTAGATCACCAACTTAAGAAAGAACACGAGCTAGAACAAGTTGTGGATTCCTTTCTAGAGACATCATTAAGAAGAACAAGACCTCTGAGAAAGATCTATGAGACATGAAATATGATTATCATAGAGCCTGAAAGCTTTAAACAAGCCTCAAAGCAAGAAGTAAGGAGAAATGCTATGAAAGAGGAAATAAAGACTATTGAAAAGAATAAGACATGGGAGCTAGTGGACATTGCTAAAGAGAAAGAATTCATAGGAGTTAAGTGGGTATACAAGACAAAGCTCAAGCTCGATGGATCAATTAAAAAACATAAGGCAAGATTAGTTGCTAAAGGATACTCACAACAGTTCGGAGTTGACTACAATGAGACATTTGCTCTAGTTGCATGACTTAATACAATAAGGGAATTGATAGCACTTACAACGCAAAGGAAATGGAAGATCTATTAATTAGATGTAAAGTCAGCATTCTTGAATGGCTACTTAGAAGAAGATATCTATGTGGAGCGACCTCAAGGGTTAGTGGTACAATGACAAGAAGACAAAGTTCTCAAGCTAAACAAGGCCTTTTATGGTTAAAGCAATCTCCAAGAGCCTGGAAAATTGACAACTACTTCAAAGAGCAAGGTTTCAAGAGGAGCAAAAGTGAGCCAACACTATACATCAAGACCTAAGGTACAAGCAACATTCTCATTATCTCCTTATATATTGATGATCTCATTTACACATGAAATGATATAAGGATGATTGAGGATTTCAAGAAGACATGATGAAGATGTTCTATATGAACCATTTAGGTCTAATGCACTAATTCCTTGGGATTGAAGTAAGTTAGAAAGACGATGGGATATTCATTTCACAAAAGAAGTATGCAGAAAATCTCATCAAGAAGTTCAAGATGAATGGTTGTAAGACAGTAGTGACTTTACTAGACAATAACAAAGCACTCAAGCTTAAAGAAGTTCATTATGGAGTAGCCAAAAGAGTGCTCAGATATCTATAAGCATAAAAAACTATGGCATATGGTATAAATCCATGCTTGACTCAAGACTGTTTAGATACATTGATAGTGATTGGGAAGGATCAGTGGATGACATGAAAAGCACACACTATTTGTGTCTTTTTTTTTTACTCGGATGCGTTTATCCATAAACAGAAATATAAGAAGGAGACGCATTTGATGGATCAACCAGATGCATCTGTTAAAAACAGATGTATCTAAGCTACTCTGATGTGACTGTTTTGGAAAATAGACATATTTGATGTACTCAGATGCGACTATTTTTGTGAAAAAAGTCACATAAATATAACCAAATGCGACTATTTTGGTCAAAAAAATCGTATCTGAGTAGCTCAAATGTGTCTATTTTGGAACAGAATAGACTTATTTGGTTTGTTTTTTTTAATAAATTTATTATTTTTTGCATACTCATAACATGTAATTACAAACAACCTGCAGTAGCATCAAATATACAATATTCTACACTTCAACTCAAGCCATTATAAGCTTTTTCAACATCTAAGTTAAAGTTACAAGTATAAGATACAATTACAAGCATTTTACAACTACAACTTCAACACATAATCCTTTATAGACTTTCCAACAACTTCAACTCACAACCATCCTAAATAATTCATTAAACAACTCAAATTCAACAATCCAATTTCGAAAACAATACTCATTACATAAAAGACACAATGAAACAATCAAACTTGCGTTTTTTTTAAAAAAAAATTGTAGTATAATACATATTCCAATCTACAAACACTTCAAAAAAAATTGCATTTAGAATTATTATATACACTTACGTGCAAAAAAGTCGCACCATATTTCATAAACTTCTTCAACTTGTGCCCGAGCATATGTGTCGCTTTCAAAATTTGTCTACAAAACAAATCAAGTACAAAATAGAAGATATTATAAGAATTATAATAGCTAGCAAACTATAATTGTAATAAATTGCATATAAGTATTAGAAATAATTAACATTACCTTAACTAATAACATATTTGTATTATATTGGGTTACTATGTTGTCCATATATCACATTATATAGTATCCACATTCAACACTTTTAGGTTGTGTCGGGCACTTATAAAAAACACAGAAAAAAACAATTAAAAAGTTGATGTGGGTATTAGAAGTGCATGATGAAATTCAAATCGAACTAGTATATAGGAATAATAAATCTTACATTGATGAATTTCCAATCTAAAGAGCTGGAGGTACCTCTCCCAGCATTAATACGATATAATCTATATACCTTGAAATATAAGTTTATATTAAAATATACAGTCAACATTACAAAAAATTAGAATAAGCTATTAGCACAAGTATGATAGCTTACATATTAATAGGTTCTCTAATAAGTAGTGGTCTGTTGGAGTTGTTCAGAGGATCCAAAAGATATACCTCATTCTGTGAACAATTAAAAACAATCAACATTTAATGTTGACTGTAGATATATAAAATAATGTTAAATTAGTAAAAATGTCATGATAAAATGTAATGCAAACATGATTAAATGTAAATGATCTTACTTTTAAATATATGGAAGTAAAATGAAATTCTTATCCATTTGTGCCTTTAAAGCATCTACCATATAATTCTGCATCGATTTCTCCTCCTTCGTACATAGCCTATTTAAATAACTGGAACAGAGAAAACCAATCCGTGCAAATGATTGGTTGCACACTCTATAAAGGCACTTGCATGCATGAATCACAAAACTAACATAAGTTCAAACTACATTAAAATATAGCACTTCAATATTTGCAATTTTAACTACAATCACTTACAGCATAAAAACTTTCATGACCGATATATCGAGCCATTCTATAGAGAGAAGTTGAGAGATGTCTTCTCATCCGATAAAGACTTCGTTGTCTGTCGTTTGTGGATACCAAAATAACTCTTAGGGAAGAGGAATCTGGAACATGTACCCATCATTTAGCTCGGAAATGAAGTCATGCAAGTTGAGCATGCGACCACTTAAACTTGATAAAATTCTCTCTTCAACCAAAGGCTTTGTAGCTGATTCTTTTATGAAACCACTACCTTGATCCATTTACGCCTTCTTTGAAGGTTGAATTATGTTTTTCTATCAATTAATAATATATTATTACGATGTATTATCACATAAATGAAATAAAGCGATAATATTATTTATTAAAGAACTAGGAAGTAAAATAGAGAAATATTAATTGATACCTCTCTAAGGACAATGAGATGTCTTGGCCATTGAACAAAACTATCATGTGCCTATCCCACAGTAAGGAACTCACTTGAAGACACAGGAAGTGGTTCTAATTCATACTTAGAAAAAGGGAGATCCACAGACACCTTCAAGTTATTCGAGGCCATAGGAACGCCATGAAGCAATACACCTAGTGTGCTTGAATAAATTGTGCCCCTCGCCGTTATGACTGTCTACCCCCGATGGTTAATTGTAAGGTGGCACAATCTAGATATCTGTATAATCATAAAAAACCAACATTGTGTAATTTTAAGTCTTAAAGTAAGTGTAAATATGAGAGAGTGTGTGTGTAAAAGGAAATGAATGTGCGAGTAAGTAGAAATGAATAAAATTCATAACTTTTACCTATAATCTTCCATTGTAAATGATGGGTCAACAGAGTGGCAGTTGTTGGGCATCTGGGCATCTGGCAACCATGTGAAGGATCCGCCTCTAACTCCACTATGATTTTCCCGAGAACTAAAAATCATTTATGCATCCATATTCTAAGTGAGATTCGATATTTAAGAACAGTCCCAAATCGGAGATTATTGAAGACTTACTCATAATGAGTAAATCTTTAATGAGTATCTAGGCTTAATATATAATAAGTTCAATCAATACAAATGAAGTCAAAGCTAAAGTTAACATTTATACATAATTAAATTAATTAGTATAAATACTTAATTAATTAATTTTACTAAAGTTTATTACATTTTTTTATTTAAGTAATTTTATTAATTATGTAATTATTAATTATAGTTGATTATAATTAATTATTAATTAAAATTTTTATTATAGCTTAATTGTATGTTAATTTATTAATTAAATTGTATTATAGTTAATGTTTCTAATTAAATAATCGATTAATTGATTATATAATTGATTACCTAATTTCATCCCAACTCATTATATAATTGATTTATAATTAATTACATTATATTAAAGTTTAATTTAATTAAATTTTATATTAGTTAAATATTTATTAATTTCATTATAATTATATAATTTAATATTATTATATTAGTATTCTATAATAATATTTCATTGATTTTTTTATATATTTAAATTATTTTATCAGTTATGTAATTATTATTTATAGTTGATTATAATTTATTAGTAGATTAATTTTATACTAATTTATTATACCTAAACTTTCTAATTATATACTTGATTATATAATTAATTTCATTATATTATATTTTTAATTTAATTAAACCTTATATTAGTTTATATTAACTAAATAATTAATACTATTAAAGTTTATTACTTTTTTTATTTATGTTATTTTGTTAGTTACATAATTATTATTTATAGTTGATTATAATTTAATTATATAAATTTTATATTAGTTTATTAATCATTATATTATATTTTTAATTTAATTAAGCTTTGTATTACTTAATATTAACTAATTAATTTTAGTACAATTTATTTAATTTATTATAATTTATTTAATTTTATTATAGTTTATGCACTTAAATATTTGGGTGAACTTCACCCATGGTTCTCCAATTATATAACTCGAAACAACTCAGTAACTTAAATATTATTTATAATACAAAAGTACTCAAATTTTGTAAATTGTAACAACTCAGTACTTCAAAAATTATTTATAACACAGAAGTATTTCACTTTTTATTTTGTAATATAAATGTATATCAATTTTTTATTTTGTAATATAAAAGTATATCAACTTTTTATTTTGTAACTAAATAGTACTTCCATCTTTGACTGTTAGTCTCCCTAATATAAGTGTAATATGAAATATTCATATCAGATAAATTTTAATAAAAATAAAATTAGCTATAATATTTACATCAGATAAATTTCAATTTTACTAATTATGTATTATAATTAATTTTATTTTCGTTAAAATTTATCTAAATATTTCATGTCATACTTCTATCAGAAAGACTAAGGGATTCTTAAGAGTGTTGTTAAATGTTCCAAAAGCAGGTTTTGAATTTTTTGATTTAATTGACTAATTTTTTTAATTGATTAATTGACTAAACGAGCCCTAATAGCTGAAGATATAAGTACTATTTAATTACAAAATAAAAATTGAGGTATTTTGTGTTACAAATAATCTTTGAGATACTGAGTTGTTACAATTTGCATAATTGAGGTACCTTTGTGTTACAAAAATTTTTTGAGGTATTGAGTTATTACAATTTGCATAATTTGAGTACATTTGTATTACAAATAATTTTTGAGGTACTGAATTGTTACAATTTACATAATTAAGGTGCCGTTGGCGAAATTCACCCTTAAGTATTTAATCTTCTTTCAACATCAATTTATTATAATTTAATCTTCTATATTCTCTAATTTTAAACAAAACTAACACTTTCCATTCTAATTACAATTATTTTCACTTAGTATTTTCATCAAATACCTTCAAGACATATCTAAAAAATTAACACATCCATCTCTAAATAACAACAAACTATCTATATCTCAAAAATCAACAATAGCACCCATCTTTTAGCAACCAAAATCAAGCATTTCACAAAATTATTAAACTAATTAAACTAACAAAAAAAACAAACAAACCTAAAAATTCAAGGGTGTCGGCGGTTGGGTCACGGGAGGGGAGTGGACAAAACTATTTAGTTTACCAAAAAAACAAAGTTAGAATGGGAGAAAGAGAGAAAGAAGATAAGAGAAAAAAAAAAAAAAAAAAACTTACCTCTCCACAAAGAAGACGAATGTTGCTGGTGGCTTCAAGAAAACTGGAGGAGAAGAAGGAGAAAGAGAAGGAAAACAGAAGCTGGGAGCGTGCACAAGCTAAAAAAATGAGGTATGTAGGGTTTTTAAATGGCTAGACACGACTGTTTTGGGGAAAATAGTCATGTCCAGACTGCCCCAAAACGGCGACGTTTTGTTTAAAGCCTGGACACAACTGTTTTCCCAAAACAATCGTGTATTAGCTTCTCAAAATAATGTCGTTTTAAGCTTCTTCAATAAATTAATTTAATTTTCTAAAAATTTATTTTATTATAAATTTATATAATAATAATAATTCAAATTACAATACTTATACATTAAATAATACATTTATATATTTTCTAAGATAATTAAAAAATAATTATATAATAATTAAATTTATTAAATAGTGTAACCAGCATATTATATTTAAATTATAAATAATAATATTTTCTTATATATTAATTAACTTTTATATAAGTAAAAGTGTA
>CATIWF010015618.1:0-11928 GCA_949630135.1 Balakata baccata | reverse complement strand
TACATAATTACAAGTACTTAGTGCCAAAATACTGTCTAGTCAAATTGTCTTCTTTAATTTAACTATGCTAAATTTCCTTTATTTCAAATGTAATCATTTATTTAATTTCATTTTCAATATCTTGTGTCCTTATTTAAATTATAGCTAGACACGTAGGACGTGGTCCTATTGCGATAAACTGACCCGTGTCAAGTCTATCTCGTGAACACGTCTAGCTAAAATCTCTATGTATGCATGTGTTTCGTATGACAGACATTTATAAAATGAATATGTCCAAATAAAATGCATGTTATAATGTATGTGGGAAAGTCGAGGATGTTACAATCTTGCACTTAAATTAGAGTTTAATTGATTAATTTGAGAAATAATTGATTAATTGAACTTTAATAGGAATTCAATTTAATTTTCAAAATGAATCAAAATTAGATTTAATTAATTAGTTGAACTTAAATTAAATTTTAATTGATCAATTTGAAATTTAGTAGATTAATTAAAATTAGAGTTAAGTTATTAAATTTATGATTTAATTAATGAAATTAATTAAATTGATTATAAATTAAACTAATTTTAAGTATACTTCTATTAATGAAATTAGTAATCAATTAATTAAACTGTAATATAATTAATATAGATAATTAGTTAATTAGATAAAGAAACTGGATATACTGAAGGTTGATAAAATAAAGAGTAATTGAATTAAATTAATCCATTAAATTCTAATTTAATCAATTGAATATCAATTTAAGTTTAATTTAATTTACTAAACACTAATATATGTCAATTGAATTCAAATTAATCAATTAAACCCTAAATTAGTCAATTGAATTTCGATTCTAATTTAACTAATCAATTGGATCTCAATTTAAGCTCAATTTAATCATTTTAAATTCAATTAATTAATTAAATCTCAATTTAATCAATTGAACCCCAAAAACTAACTAATCAGTTAAACTTCAACTTTAACAGTTAAATCTTGGTAAATATTTTTCAATTTTATTTTTTTCAAAATTTTATATAAAAAATAATGATAGATAATTTATAAATATTATTAGAATATCAATATATTATAAATTAAATTAAAATAAAATATTAGAATAATAATTTATAAAGATTATTATAAATTAAATCAAAATATTAAATTCATAAAAATTATATAAAAACAAAAAATGTAAAATTCAATGAGTATACAAGAAAGCTAAACCTAGCTTTCTCCATTTATACTTCTCTACTGCCGCTCCACCCCCATCTCCTTTATCCCTTCATTTATTTTCTTTCTTTCTTGTCCTTTCTCTGGATTTGTTAGGGTGAAGGTGGTGAAAGAACACATGTCATGACAAAAATGAATGGTGCCTTGAACTCTCTATGTCATCCTTTCTCTACTTTTAGTTAGGGTTTTCCAATCCACACTACTCACTTAATTTCAACTTATCTCTTTTTAATTTTGCTTGAAAAATGGTATCACTTGATGAAAATGAGGACAAAGGCGGGAATACTTAGGGTCCAATCCATTCCTAACTTCTTGATTAGTTCTTTTGTGTACTTGGATTGGTTGATGAAGATGCCATCTTTGTTTTGCTTGATTTGAAGGCCAAGAAAAATTTTAAGCTTTCCCATCATGCTCATTTTAATTCCCTAGTTATACACTTAGTGAATTCTTGGCAAAAAAATTCATTAGTAGACCTAAAATTGATATCATCAACATAAATTAAATAATCAAAGTATCATGTTCATTCTTTTTAGTAAAAATAGTTTATTAACATATCCTTTGGAAAATCCATTATCTAAAAGAAAAGCACTAAGCCTTTCATACCAAGCTCTAGGAGCTTGTTTCAATCCATACAAGGCCTTAGTGAGCTTAAAGACATGGTTTGGAAATGTATAATCTTTAAAACTGTTGAAAATGTACTTTTAACATCCATTTGAAAAAGCTTAAAATTCATGTGGCATGCAAATCGCTTTTAATCTTGTTGCAGGAGAAACAGTTTCAGCAGAGTCAATACTTTCCTTTTGGTTATACTCTTTGTCAACCAATCTAGTTTTATTCCTAGAGATGTTACCTTCCTTATCTAACTTGTTCCTATAGACCCATTTACTACCAATAATTAAGTAGTCCTTAAGTCTTAGAGCCAAGGTCTAAACTTTATTTCTCTCAAATTGGTCGAGTTTCTCTTGTATAACAATCGTCCAACTCTTATCACCCAAAGTCTCATCAATAGACTTTGGCTCAATTTGAGAGGCAAAAACAAGATAGAATCAAGGATCTTGGAACACGTATTTATACCTTTTATAGGATTACTAATGATTTGCTCATTTAGATGTTTTCTTACAAACTTCCACTCTCTTTGTAGCTCATTGATTCCTTGCTCTTAGGCTTGAGGATGAGTTTCCTCTTGATGTTGCTCCTGTTGTTCCTTATCATGATCATCCTTTTTTATACTTCTTCATTCTCCTCTTGATCAAGATTGAGGTTCTCCATGGTACCTACAACATCATCCAAAGCACTACCTTTCCCAAGATTAAGTTTATAAGTTGCACCAAAATTAACATGCATTGACTCTTCTGCAAGTAATGTTTTCTTGTTGAAGACCTTATAAGTTTTGCTAAAGGTGGAATAGCCAAGAAAAATGCCTTCATCCTATTTTAAGGCAAATTTCCCAAGGTTGTCATTAATGTTCAATATAAAAACACTATAGGTTTTGTGAAAATACGATTTGAAATATAACAAGCAGTATTAGTTGTAACACCTTCGACTGTCCATACATGCATTATTACACACATTTCATTTGGACATATTCATTTTATATATGTCATTCACATGAAACACACGTATATATGGGAATTTTAGCTAGAACATGCTCACGAGGTAAATTTGCTACGAGTCGGTTTATCGCAATAGGAGCAAGTCGTACGTGTCTAGTTATAATTTAAATAAGGACACAATATATTGAAAATGAAATTAAATAAAATTATTAAGTTTAAAATAAATGAAATTTGGCATAGTGAAATTAATTAAAGTAGACAATTTGACTAGATAGTATTTTTGCACGAAATACATGTAAATATGCAGGGAAAATAATAATAATTAATTTAATTATTTATTATTTAAATTAAATAAATAAATCAAAAAAAGTTAAAAAAATATTTAGAAAAAAAAGGGAAAAGTGAGTCGGCTAACTTTGAGATAAAGGCTATTTTGGCCTTTTTATCAACCATCAGCCCCTTCTTCTGTTCCTCTCTATTTTTCTTCCCAATTTCTTCCTCAAGCTCAGCCAAATTGGTCTTATGGTCAGTAAGTATTCCATTCCTTGTGTTGATAATGATTTTATATTGATTGGTTTTGAATTATGGGATGCCAAACAAGCTTGTAATCATCTTTCTGGCTAGTGTGTTCTATTCAGATGGCAGTAAATTGGGATTTTATTTTCTTCATGTTAGACACCGATTTTGAAGAAGTACAAAACATTAAACTTGTAGGTTTATATCTTAGATTTATGTCTATACAAATAGTTTTTAATGATTTGGTGTTTGGGGAAAGATATTGGCATCGGACTGGAACTGGTTCAATTGAGGAACCTAGCTGAATCATCTACTGTTTTGATTTTGTTTCTATATGATAGAGTCGGTAATTGATGAAAATCACCATGAACATTGTAGATATATGTGTTACTAGTTGTATACAAAATTTCAGGACTAGATTATGGGCAAATATTGAGCTATAGGCAAGAGAGTTATGTCTGTTCCATATTTAAGCTGCCTGCTTAGTGTCCTATGTAGGTCCAATCAGTTTTTTGCCAATTTTGAGCTTCTTATAGACATAATCTATAAATGGTCAAAACATAAAAGTTATAGGTATATGTCTTAGCTAAAATTTGGCATAAATTCTACCTCAATATGTTATGTATGTTGTGAGTTATGGTCTTGGTTCAAATGCCAACCCTGTTTCTGACTAGTCACAATTACCCTACCATATGAGGACCTTAGAGGCAGAATGGATGAAAGTTGTCAACCATGAAAAATGTTCCATTTTAACATGTCTATGTATAAAAATATGACTTACATGTTGTAAGATATGAAGAAGCAAAGTTGGTGTCGTCCCAAAACTGCCTAAGGTCTAAAACAAAGCAGAAAACAGAACACTCATATAAATTGCATAAAATATTCCAAAATGGTCTAGTTTGTCTAAAAATTAGATATGTTATAGCCCTACATGTTATATGCTATAAAGTGATAGTGATTGTTTAGCCTGATCACAACAAAAAGAAAATGACATAAGCATAAGCAAATGAAATGTTTATATGATTTAATATGATTTATGTTCATATGATATTAATAAATAGAATGACATGTAAAATGTGTATGAATGACAATTATTACTTGTAATTGTGACTGGCTTAGTACATTAGAAAGCTTTTGATAATCATTCTCATTGAGTTGCAACTCCTTAAATTGTATTATTTTTCAGGCAGAGTCGAATAATTAGCTCATTTTGGAAGTGTATACTGTATAGAAGATATGGAACGCATCTCACCGACCGATCCTCACCAATCTCTCTCCTTGCATTTCACATATGTATAGGGACATGTCTTTTATGTTTTGGATTGCATGTCTATATATTTATAGTATAGTGAATACACAGCAATGTGATATATATTTTATATATAGTGAGGATGCTATACTTTGCTGAATTGTTAAATGCTATAAAGTGATATTGTTATATGATTCAAAAAACAAAATATCCCTCATTATAAACATGACTATATCTTATTCTATGCAATATATGATAACATGATACAAGTATAAGTGATATCCATAGGTATAAGGTGTTACATTAGTGACTTCTGCAAAAATAGGTTGGTAAACTATACTCATTAAGCATTATTCTAGCCATCTCTACCAATGTTTGATTTTTCCTTTCAACTACCCAACCCCATTTTGTTAAGTTCTATGAGTGGAAAAATCATGTGAAATACCATTTTCCAAGTAAAAGTTTTCAAAAAGTTCATTTTCAAACTCTTTACCATAGTCACTTCTAATCTTAGAGATAAAGTATCCCTTTTCATTTTGGATCCTCTTGGCAAAGTACTTGAAATTTTGAAATGCATCACTTTTATGAGCTAAGAAAATTGCCCAAGTAAACCTTGAGTAGTCATCAACAATGATAAATGCATAATGTTTACCACCTAAGCTAGCAACTCTATAAGTACTAAACAAATGAAGATGTAAGAGTTGTAGAGGTTTAGAGGTACATACAATGTTCTTAAGCTTGAATGATGATTTGTGTTGCTTCCCTTTTTGACATGGCTCACAAGTCTTGTCTTTCAATTACTTGACCTTTGGGAGTCCATCTACTAGTTCATCCTTACTAAGGTTTTGAATTAAATCCATACTTGCATGTCCAAGGCTTATATACCATATCTAACATTCTTAACTAATAGAAACAAGACAACTAGAAGAAACATTAGTCAACTTGTGTAAGTCAATTGTGTAAGTATTGTCATTCTTTCTCCTTTGAATATGTCTTGACCATTCAAAGAGGTCACTACACATCCACTAAAGCTAAAGATGACTCTGTTCCAATACCAATTACTTTACCCTTAGCATTACTTCTAAATGTGACCTTACAACCATCTACAGATTTGATGTGTGTGAAGAGGGTCTTATTTCCCGTCATATGCCTTGAGCATCCACTATCCAATAGCCATACGTTTTTGTTACTTATAGATTTAAGACATACCTACAAACATATCAATTCAAGTTTGGTTCTTAGGTACCCCAACAAACTTGGGTCTTTGGGTTTAGCCTTAAAAGAATCCTAATAGGATTTTCTAACATAACATTGAATGTTTATGTGACCAAACTCCATGCAATAATGAGATTATTTAGTCTTGAAGGATTCTTGCCATCTTGTATGAGGTTTAGGCTTCACAATGTTCTTGCTTGAGCCAAAAGATGGTACACAATAGGAGACACGATAATGTGAAGTGGGTGCTTTCCTAGGTGCATGCCTCTTATATAATAAGGCATGGTTAGCCTTTTGAGGTTTCCTTCTTAAGCCAAGTAAGCCTTTGCTACTCTTCCTTTAAGTAGGGACTTTTATGTGTGTATTGCTTTTTGCCTTAAAGGCAACTACCTTAAGAGAAGAGGTGTGTGTTGTAGAAGCTTTCACAAATATAGTGCTAAGTGGGGATGATGATGATTTGCCCAATTGAAGCCTAAGCCATATCCCACCAAGGGAGGTCTTTGTGATACAATGATGGTATCCAAATTCTCCTTCCCCTTGTAAATTTTAGAGATAGAAAGTCTCAACTCCTTAACCTCATTTTTCAAAACATTGTTTTCTTTAAGAAAAGTTTTGGTCAAGGTTCTAGAAGAAATCTCATCCAATGACTTCTTAAGAGAAGCATTAGAGGTTTTTAGCTCCTCCACAACCTTTTGAAGGTTGGATAAGTCATCTTTAAGTTAGAGCTATTTTTCTTATGAAAATCCATTTTGTTTTTGTACTTTTCTACCTTGAAGCTTATGACCTCAATGAGATCATCATCAACATTATCATCATCACATGAATTTAAAGCATGAGAATGAGAAGTAGAAGTCACCTAATTGGATTTGTCCCTTAGAGTCATGAAGCACAAGTTTGCCACTTCTTCTTGACTTACTTTATCATCACTTGATGTGGGATCATCCCATATAGCTTTGTGGCCTTTATATCCACCATCCTTGTAAGACTTGCCCTTGTACTTCTTGAGCCTTACACACTTCGATTTGACATGTCCCTTCTTGCCACACTCATAGCACTTTACTTCCTCCTTATTCTTGTTGAAGTTGGATGAGGTGCCTTTAAACTTTGAAGCTCTTTGCTTATAGCTCTTGATAGTCTCATACTTGTTGACTATCATCTTGTTCATTTTCCTTGAAAGATAGACTACCATATTCTTCATTTTCCTTTGAAGCATGGCTATCTCCTCATCCACTTCTTCACTCACTTCATCTTCAGTAACGAGGTCCATATCTTAAGCTTTAGAGGTGGAAGTTGCTTTAAGAGCTAGTGGCTTCTACTTCTCCTTTTCTTATTGATGCTTTTTATCTTTAGCAAGAGCCATCTCATGAGTTAAAAGCTTGCCAATGAACATATTAGTTGGAGTGGTGCTCAAATCCTCATCGTCTTCTTCTATACCTGCCACCCTTAAACTGTAATCTCTCATTGGGAGACTCCTTAAGATCTTGTCATTGACATCTTCAAAGTTTGTGTGTCTTCCATACTTCTTTGTGCCATTGATGATAGTAGTTAAGGGGTTGGTCATATCGTTGATGGATTCATTTGCCTTGATTTCGAAGAGCTCATATTCGGTCATAAGAAGTTGAATTTTCTTAGACCTTACTTGCTTGGTACCTTCATGGTAGTTCTCTAATGTCTTCCAAATGCTATAAAAGGGTAGCAATGTTGAGCTCTCTAACACTCTTCAGGAGAGAGAGAGAGAGAGAGAGCTTACGAGCATGGTCATGGCCTTCTTGTTTTTACCATTTGCACTCTTGTGTGGTTTAGTCTACTCATTCTTAGGAAGGATCTCGTTTTCACCTTCAACATTCTTCTTTGCTGGGTTGTTCACTCCTTGCAAACACTATCTTAAACGTCGATACCTTCACTATCCAATAGCTTTCCATTCTAAATGTAATGCCCACTAAATAGGGCTTAATTGAAGCATATGAGTAAATGACATATGAAGGGTATTTTGGTAATTTAAAAGTAAGAATAAAATATATATATATATATATATATATATATATATGAATTAGTTTTGGAAACATATGAGAGGTGTATTGGGGATATATACAAGGTATATGTGACATGATAAAGAGTATAAGTCTGATGTAAGATGATATAATTGAGTTAATAGATGAAGGAAGGGTAAATGGATGGTGTATTGGAGGTATATGAAGTTATATTTGGGGTATATATGGGGTGTATTGGTCAATTTTGGTTTTGGTTTGAAGAGAGGGATGAAAGAAAATGAAAAATTTGTTCATGATCGTGAAGGATTTGTTCATGACTGTGAAAGGTCCGGTATAAAAACTTTTTACATTATCGTATCCTTATTTTTCACCATTTTATCAGCTCTCAAACCCTAAGGAGCATCCATACACACCTAAGAATCATATGTGAGTGTTTCTTCATAGATTTTTAAGTGATCAAACACCAAAACCAAGAGAGAAACTAAGATCAAAGTGAGATTTAGGAGATTTACTAAGGAAGAAGATGAAGTTGGAGAGAGAGAGAAAGTATGGAAGTTGAGGAAGCCCGGATTTTCCATCAAATCAATCTTGATTTCTTCCTTCTTTGGGTAAGATTTCATATTTCCCCTCATCTTTTAACAAGTTTGTAGTTGATTGATATGATTTACCTGAATTAGGTAGAAATCCATTTGTAAATGGTTAAGTTTGATGTAGAACCTTGAATATTCTTTAGGAAAGACACTTTAAAGGGCTAGATGGAGTTGATTTATATTTTAGTTGATGGATTTAAGTAAGAAAGACCTTAGCTTGATGGTCCTTGAGTTAGGGTTTGCAATATATGGTATTATGTAGCTATAGATGTTGGTACATAGTTTGAGTTAATGAGAAATAATTGTGATTATGTCTAGGAGATGCCTTTGGGAGGTGGAATTAACCACCAAGGAGACTAGGCAAACTTAAAGCTTGGATTTTGAGTTGGCTCTATAAGAGGTAAGTACACATATGCAATTTAATTTGCTAAAATGAAATGATATAATATTGAATGACATGAAAATGGGATATATGACACGCTGATAGAAGTTATTGATAACTAAGAGAAAAATAGAGATATGTAATAGACTAGCTAAATCAAAGAGCTATAGATGATATATGGAATAAGATTTAGCTAAACATGAATAATGTGAATATGTTTATACGAGAATTACATAAGTAATGAGTCATGGAACTTGAATAATATGAATATGTCAAATGAATGATAGGATATGACCTCATATTCTAGGCATAAAAATTACTGAAAGTAAGATATGTAGAATGAAATAAAGGATATACGGAACTTGAGTTCACATAAATGACAATTAGAGGTTAGTAATGATAGTTATGTATATTTATTGTGGGGTTACTACCCAATTGATTGCATGTTAGGCTTAAATGTTTATATTAAGAATTGAAAAATGGTTGATGCACAAGCTCTATGAAGGCACTTAAGTTGCTTGTAAGTAATGGCTTAATTGAGATAAGTTTCTTACTTGGAAACTTGTGAATTGATGTGTAGTGTGCATTACTAGTGTTGGGTATGCTTATTTGTTAAGTAATGCAATATTTTTAAATATGAAGGTATGAAATGGCATGTTTAAAAGTTATGGAAATCAATTAGAGTATTGAATATGCATAAGTATGATAATAAGCATGAAAATGGCAATGTGACATAGGATGCACATTATCGGAAGGCTTGTGTTGTTGAGCCTAGTTATGACCATATTTGGTGATTATTTGAGTGGTGATAACTTGTTTTTATTGGTGTCAAATGCCCATGGATGATTTCTATATATGTTTAGGAAGTGTTTAGAAGTAGAATTTTGGCAAAATTTGACCATAGGCACAAGTTAGGCCCTTTCACCACTAGCGTCACCACCATGCTAAGATCTATCATGGCCATGAAGCTTGATCCAGTGGCCTTCATGACCAGTCTTCACCACCAGCCATATTTGTTATGGCCGTGAAGGCACTATTCACAGCAAATGTGACCTATGTTTAAATGATGTTTTGGTGGGTCCGAAACATGTCGAACATGCCTAAATGCTAAAGTATGATGTTAAATCATATAAAAACATATTGATGAACATAATTATTATATGTGAACATGCATATGCTATATGTAAGATGATGATAATATAGAAGAATGAGATTAAAATAAGAAGATACTTTGATATAAATGCTCATATCTCTACTTAAGGACGACTTTAGGGTAGATGGTGCACCATTAAGGGGATTTACAGTACCAAACCAGTTATGCTTTCTCAAGGACAAGGTGGCTTAGGCTCATGGAGCGCCCTTGTTCCCAACTACATATAGATGAAATCGTAATCAATCAATGAAGCTTAAAGTCGTGGAGCGCTTTAGACTAGAGATTATAGTGAATATGGTGGCTTAAGCTTGTGGAGTGCCCCTATTCCACACCCCGTATATGGACAATTTGGGAATGAGGTTTAGGCTACCTATGTAAAAATGATATATGAAAATTAATTATACAACAAAATAGTTCAATGTGAGAAGTAATTATGTGATGTATCACAAAATTTTGATATGACCTTGAAACGCTCAAGCCTCCGAGAGGTCAATACGTTGATTGATAATTGAGATATAAAAGAACCACTAGGCGGTATAATCTTGAAATAACTACGCCATAAATTATAGATGTGTTAGACTGTGGAATATTGAAATGAATTATATGTATTTAATGAATCATAATTATATATATATATAAAAGAGATAGTGAATGAATATGCAACTATGCATGAATATTGAACTAATATTTTGACTTGTTGTGATTAGATGCCATAAATTATATGTTACATGCGATATTTTATTTGTTAGATATGTGCTCAAAAAGGCAATTGCCTCAGGCACTTAGTGTACACATTCATAAAGGCATTCTTTCATTATATTAGTATTCATTTGCATATGAATTGATATAGATCTTAAACTGATTAATAAAAGTCCATGATATGAAACATAGTATAAAGGACATCATGATGGGATCATGATAATGAGATTCCTATCATGTATAATTATGTTAATATCTAAATTATCCCTCGTCATATAATCAACAAGATGGGACATTATTGATCCAGATAGACTAGCACATGTTATACTCCTTAATTGGATTAAGCAGTAGATCTCATAAGCTGTGAACATGAGATATTCAAAGTTAAGATGTGGATGCTTGCTAATCGTAGTCAAGTACATTGGATGACCTGCTACGAGACGATCATATGGATTATTTATTCAAATATTAATGATAGTCTTATCATAGCAGTGAGGCATTCCTTGTTATCTTATAAATTTTTGCTCATAGGGTGGTGATTGGGTACAGCTTGAGGTATTCGAAGATAATTGAGTAGCCAACAAGGGATTCAGCACTTCGAACAGAGGGAGTGTATACCCATGGCCATTTATTGAGACATTACTTTGGAATCTCTGGCCAGAGTTGAAATGTCATGAAGATGGTCTTCAGTGATATTGTCTAATAGAGTAATGAGTCTCAAGGACAAGATCCAATATCACTTGGGCTAGGTGTGACATAGTCAGTCTAGCGGGAGATGACACATTGTTCATACTCTGAACCAAGTGGGGTATAGAATGGTGAAATGATAAATTGCACATAAATTGTCTATAGAAAGATTCGTAGTCAAACTACTGACTTTTTGGTCAATTGGGGATCATGATGTATTGCTAGATACCGCTCATATTTTGCTTAAATTATTTGATAATTTATGTGGCCAACATAACTAGGAATCTAATGGGTGACACGCTTTGGAGATGTGAAAATTGAGTAAAATGGCTTTGGATAAGATCCAAAATATGAGAGAATTATTTCGAGTCGGTTATCGCAAGAAAAAATTGCTCAGAGGAGTTGACGGACCTATACGGGCCTACTTGGCCAATTTACTATTTATAACTCCCATTTTTCTTCTCTTTTAATTTTTGCTCTATGAAACTGATATTTTTTTGGATTTAAAAGATCTCAAAAAACAGAAAATAGACCAGAAAGAATTTTTGGGAGAAGAAAAATTAAAAAGTTAATTTTTCTCTCAAAGGAACACACAATATTACTAGCATTTTGAGGTATGATCAAACCATCTCCCTAGTAGTTTTATTTTTTCTTCTTTGTGTGTATATTGTTAGAGACAATTCTAG
>CATIWF010015601.1:0-13071 GCA_949630135.1 Balakata baccata | reverse complement strand
CTACAGAGTAAAAAGTAGGAAAACAAAAGTACAAAATAAATCTTCATCAAAGAATGTGCATAGTTTTTTGTGAAATGAGATTTCTCAGCTTGCTTGTATATGGGTGTCACGGAGGATGTTGGTCTCTATCTTGGAGCTCCTACTAATATGGGGAGAATTCGTAGTCAGTATATTATGGATCGTTTACAATCCAGGTTGGCTTCGTGGAAGGCTAAGAGCTTATCACCTGCGAGTCGGATTATTCTAGAAAAGTCGGTGTTGTGTTCGATTCCAGCTTATGTTATGGAAACTAATTTGCTTCCTGTTGTTATTTGTGATAAAATTGATAGAGTTGTGAGATCATTTATTTGGGGGGATAGTGATGTGAAGAGGAAAGTTCATTTGGTTAATTGGAGGCGATGACTAAGCCCATTATGGTTAATTAGAAGGCTATGAAGTATGAACACTTCAACTACATAACGTGTCGCGTTTTCGATAAGTTTCCGACACTGATACTCGTCGGACACCGACACGAAACGTTCTGAGCACGTTTTGTAATTTTTAAAAAATTAGAAACACATTTATTTAAGTTAAAAATATATATTTTTTCTCTATAAAACCTAAAATCTATATGTGATACCAATCATTGCTCAATATATTTGATTATATGTCATTTTTATTTAATTCATATAAAAATAATAACTTGTAATTATGTTTTTTTGTATTTATTTATTTATAAATTTACTCATATATTTTTAATATTTATACATTTCTCTTGCGTGTCTATATCCTATACTTTTTATAAATCTTGTTTCTCAGTGTCCATGTCTGTGTCTGTATCCGTATCTATGCTACATAGTTAGAAGGTGATGACTGATGCGATCATCGTTTATAGTGCTAATTGTGTGTGTTTAATGTGCATGTGGTGTTAGTTTTCTTTAGATTTAGTTTCTTTGGATAATATTTTGTGCTTGTAGGAAGTGGTATGGAAAGCAAGTATTTTCAAGGCTGTTTAGTGTCAAATTGAGGTCCGCAAATGCCGGGACGAGGCATGGGAAGTTTAGCATTGGATCTTAAGCATTCATCAGTAGCACGGGCATGCTGTTTTGGACATCAGCTACTATGCACGACCCATGCACCTCATCATGACCCGTGCAAAGTAGGGCAGTAGTGATCGAGTGTACAAAGTGTTAGAGTTTACACATGCATCTCATATACCTTACGCAGAGAAAAATTAAAATTTTACAAACTCCAAAAAGAGATCAACCTATATAATTATGAACAATTATAACTATCTAATAGTAGAAGATTATTATGTCTTAAAACCGAGTATTCTTCCTTTGATTCTCTTCTTACCGGATTGTAGTAAACCACAATAATTCTTTAGGATTACCTTTGATGGTATCCACACGAAGGGAGAAGGGAGAAAATCTTAGAGGGAAGGATTTGGATTAATTTAATGTGCTAGCAAAAGATTAATCCCTTGAGAGATAAAGAGGAGAATAATTGACACACAATTCTCTGTGTAGCAACTACTTAAAATAGTTTGTAAAAGGACTATTTAAATCCCACACAAAATTAGGGTTCAAAACCCTTGATTATAGAATCATAATCAAATTAAAATTCCAAATCTGTCGCACGTCTCAATCGGAAAATTTATTTCTCAGTCCGGATAGTGCCCATGTCAAGTGGATTCCAGTCAGAAAATTGCTTTCCTGATCGAGACTTGGTTATTTTCAATTCAGTAGCTATTTCCAATCGGGACACTCTTTTTCTCGATTGGAACCTTTATCCTGCCCGGGAACTACATTCTTGGTCGGGAATGTGTCTGGACTTTGATTTTCTCTCATTATTTTGGATCCAATCCAAAAGCCCATTTTATTTCTCTTTCACACCTTTAATGCGTGTGACCTATTAGGTTACCAGTTATGTTGGTCACTCAGATTAATACTTAATCTCGAGTAAATCATGATCAGTATCTAGCAACATATCATGACTCCCAATTAGCTAGAAAGTGGCGGTTTAACGAAGAATCTTTCCATAGATAATTGTATGTGTAATTCGTCATTTTACCATTCTATACCCCATTAGGTTCAAAGTATAGACTATGTGTCAGCTCCCACTAGACTGACTATGTCATACATAGCTCAAGTGATGTTAGATCTTGTCACTGGGACTTATTACTTAAATAGACATGTCATTGAAGACCATATTCATGACATTTCCACTCCGGCTAGAGACTTCTGAGCAATGATCCTGACAAGAGGTCGTGGGTATACACTCCATCTATTAGGAGTGGTAAATCTTTTATTAGCTACCTAATTACCTTTGAATACTTCAAGTTGTACTAAATCACCACTCTATGAGTGATCTCTATGAGGCAATAAGGAATGTAGTCAAAGCACAAAATCAGCATCCAATATATCCTTGAATACTTCAAGTTTAAGGATACTTGCACCATTGCTATGATGAGTCTATCATTGACATTTGAATAGATAATCCATATAATGGTCTCATAGCAAGTCATCCAATGTATTTAACTACTCTAGCAAACATCTACATGTTAACTCTAAGCAACTCATGTCTACAAATTATAAATCTACTACTTGATCCAATCAAGGAGTATTGCATGTGCTAGTCTATCTAGATTAATAATATCCAGTCTTGTTAAGCCTATGATTAGGGACAATTTAGATATAACCATAATTACACATGATAGGAATCTCAATATCATAATCACATCATAATTTCCTTTATGCTATATTTATATCATGGATTTCATTAATTAATTTAAGATACAATCAATTCATAATATAAATGAATATTAATAAATGAAAATATCTAGTGAGTATTAAAGATGATTGCCTTTAGAGTACTTTTCTAACACAGAGAGTCATGGGCGTGCATCTTCTTCAGGGTACACACTATGCACGACCCGTACACGAAGCACAACCCTTGCACCGTCACGACTTGCAATTTCGTATTTTTAATTGAAGATCTGACCGTGGATTGTGTGCGGCAATATTTTGTAACTCAATTTCTATTGGTTGGGACTCCCTTTTGACATGTAATTAGTGAATAAAATGGGGACTTAAAAAGAGTTTTGGGGAGATTAGATCTTAATTAATTAACCCTAGGCATAAAAGGGGAATTTTGGGGAATGAATTTTGAATGGAATTCTTTCATTCTTTTGAGACCTAGAGACGTGGTTGAAGATAATTTGGAGGCTACTTGACTAATTTGCAGCAATAGCACGAGTATAACTTGGAATTCTCTACACTTGGAGATTAAAGCTTGGATATTTGAATGACAAGGATCAACCGTTCAAGGGGATTCTGAGTTTACAAGTTCTATAGGGTTTTGAATTTCTATTTTCATTCTTTTATTGATAATAATCATGTTTATTTTTAGCATTACTATCAACTTTACCATAGTAATAGCCATGCTTGGCTAATTTCTTTGTTAAGTGTTTACTAGCTACCTAGAATGTAAGGACTTTCCCTTAAATTGAATAAAATTTAATTCTTTTCATCTTCAATTGTGCTTTATTACTTTTAATTGGATGTATAACTAGCCATCTTACATTTGAATTGGAAGGGACATATTAAGATTATATTATTAGATAAATCATCTGTAACTTGATCTAAAAATTGATTTAGACGTTAATTACACCATTAGTTTGGGTAGTTAATAATTAAAGCGAGAGCTAACGGAATTAAATTTCATTGTACTTAATTGGATTTGGGAAGGTGATTAGAAGCTAGGGATGCTTGCTAAATACCTAATTGGTCTCATTGATTGAATTTCAATTATTTTTATTGCCTTTAATTATTTAATTGCTTTTGATTAGTTAGTAATTCTTGAAACCATAAAATCGTGATTATAGTGTTTAGGATCATTAAGTTGTATTTATTGGTAATTTAGGGTAATTTAGAATTTAAGCAGAACCGTTTCTCGTGAGATCGATTTCGGGAATAAGTTTTCCATTCTATAGTGATTCGTACACTTGCGAGTACAAAATTTGTTAGATCAATGACTAAGCCTATTATGGTAGGTGGTATAGGAGTGCGAAAGATGTGGGAAGTGAATTTGGCTTTGTTTTCTAAAATGGGTTGACATTTAATTAAGGATGAAAGAGAGTTTTTGGGTTAAGTTGTTAAAGGGTAGGTATTTGGGTGGTGAGACAGGTTTTAATGGTTTTATGGCTAAACAGGGTGCTTCTCAGTTGTGGTAGAATTTATTTAAGATTTGGAGTATTGTGAAGAAATTTGTGGCGAAGCAGGTGGGAAATAGGTTGTTCACTGTTTTTTGGACAGATTTATGGATGGCTAGTGAACCCTTAATTAATTTTGCTATTAAGGAGATTAGGCATGATCATCTTGAGAATTCTGTTAGAAGTTATTAACGGATTGAGGGGGTTAGGTGGGATTTTTATACTTTATCCCATCTTGTTTCCGAGGATGCGATTCAGCAGATTCGTTCGGTTATGGTCAATGATGTGTTGACTGTCCATGATGATTATTATTGGCTGTTGACATCTTCAGGTTCATTCTCTGTTAAGTCCCTTTATTCAACTCGTAAAGAATCTAGTAGATCTGATTATTTGTGGAAGTTGATATGGAAGACTAAAGCTAGTCAAAGTAGTTGTATGTGTGTCTTGCGGCTCTTGAAAAAATTATGACTAATTTTGAAGGATGTAAGAGAGTTTTGCTGCTAATCTATGTTGTGATGTTTATGCAAATTTTGTTGAAAATGTTATCCATGTTTTGATGGATTATTCTGTTGCTCCTTCCTTTTGGATCAAATTTCTATCAATTGATGAATTGTAGGCTGAGACTTCTCTCAGTCTTCAACATTGATTGCAAGGTAATTTGTTGAGGATTAAAAGGGATGGGTTTGAATTTAAATGGGCTTCTTTCTTTGTTACAACTTGATGGTGGTTATGGAAGTGGAGAAATCAAAGGGTGTTTCAAGGGGATTTCGTTGATGTTAATTGTATGGTGAAGCATGTTTTAAGGCATACGGCTGAGTGCTACCATGCATGGGAGGCTATTGAGAGTATTCATAGGGGAAAGAATCAGTGGTGTGCTGCTTGGGTTGGTTTGGATAAGCCGGATGTGGGTTGGTATAAGGTGAATACAGATGATGCTGCGAGAGGGAATCCAAGTCTAGCTACTAGGGGTGGTGTATTAGAGATGTCGATGGTAAATGGATTAAAGGTTTTTCGATTAAGGTTGGTTGGTGCTCTGCATTTCAAGCTAAGATTTGGGTTGTTTTAAAGGGGTTAGTGCTTACGTGGGAGATAGAAAGGTGTAGTTGGAGGTGGATTCGTCTTCGGTGTGTGACTTGCTTAAGAATTTTGATGTCTCTACTAATCGTCATGGGACTGTGTTATGTAAATGTTGTGATTTGTTGGCCATATATTGGATTGTGAGAATTTCCCATGTGTATAGGGAAGGGAGTAAGGTGGCTGATTGTCTTACCAATATTGGCTTGGAGATGGAGCAGAGTTGTTAGATTTGGGAGGATCCACCTACGAAGTGTTGTCTATTGTTGACAGAAGATGTCATGGAATTTCCTGGGTTAGGATGGTTTCTAGTTAGGTTTTCTTTTGGAGGGTTGTCTCCCTCCTTGTAGTGAAAAAAAAAAATTAAGCAACTAGTTAAATTTTGTGGATAACTTTAAAAAAAAAAAAAAAATCTCCTAATTTAAGACACCTAACATTTTTTTTTTCCTAATTGGACACATTATGCATTCAGTTTTTTAAAATTAGACCATCTTCTCCAACTTTTTGGCATTTATAGGAATCGAAATGAAAATAGAATTGGACAGAAAGTTGGTAATTATAATGACATAATATTATGCTTTAGTTGAAACGTGAAACTAATTTATAATATTAGCCAAAGGATAAAAGGAATTCAAATCATTCA
This sequence comes from Balakata baccata, assembly GCA_949630135.1. Taxonomy (NCBI): domain Eukaryota; kingdom Viridiplantae; phylum Streptophyta; class Magnoliopsida; order Malpighiales; family Euphorbiaceae; genus Balakata; species Balakata baccata. The sequence goes on along the minus strand of CATIWF010015601.1, from coordinate 7,162 downwards.
GGGGATAAAAAGAAGGATTTGTAATTGTGATACAACTAACTTTAAATTGACTCATGGCATTTTAGAGCAATTGTGAATCCACAATTGTTATGTTTAATTGTCTATACTCATTCAATTATAATATGATACGAGAGTCATGAGAGGGCTAACCACTGCATGGCCGTGGACTCTTAAGAATTTCATATTGAAAATTTAAGATATAAAAGAAGGATTTATAATTGTGGTCCAACAATAATTTTATATTAAGTCATTTTAAATCATTCAAGGGAAAAAAAAGAAAGATTTGTAATTGCGATACACCTAACTTTAAATTGGCTCATGGCATTTTAAAGCAATTGTGAATCCACGATTATTATGTTTAATTGTCTATACCCATTCAATTTTAATATGATATGAAAGTTTTAAGAGGGCTAACCACTACATGATAAAGGACTCTTAAGAATTCCATATTGAGAATTTAAGGTATAGAAAAAGGATTTATAATTGTGGTCCAATAATAATTTTATATTGACTTGAGTCATTTTAAAGCAACAGTGAATCAACAATTATCAAGTTTAACCGTTTAAGAGATTACAATAATGAGCTGATGGCTTCCATGATTAATGGTTCCTCCCCCACCCCAGTTCCAACCGCTACCCCAAACACCATCCCTACGCAGCCTCTTTATCCACCTCCAACTGCAGTCCACCAGCTGCAGGAAAAGTCATTTACCTTGAAAACTTCCCACCTTCATGGACAGCCCAAACGATTTGGCGTCTTCTAAAAGTACTGGGATATTTTAAAGATTTATATTCTTAATAGGCGTACTATGAAGGGGAAAACCTTCTCCTTTTTCAAGCTTATATATATAAAGATTGTTCAGCAGTTCTACATTATATAAATGCAATCTCTCCATTGGGAACAACAAATAGGTCGGTAAGGTCTCTTTCTATACCGTATTGACTCTTCTCCCGAGCAATCTTACAGGCATTAACCAGCAAACAAGGAGATTCATCATTGACCACCTCTTACAGCTTTCAAACCTCGCAGAACAATGCATTATCAGCAATCTATTGATGGTCATTACATAGGTGCTAAAGCATCAGCAACATGGCTGGAATGCCTGGCAATTGACAATTTACATGAGTCAAACCATATTTTTTCAATTCAGGAATCTATCACTACTACGGGTCATTGTATCAAAGCTACTCGTATGGGAGGTGTGAACTATCTTCTTATCTTGAGAACAAGGAAGATCATTTGGGTAAACGGTTCTCTAATATCAAATTGTATGATCATAAGTTGGTTCCTATGCGCCGTTTTGTATGGCTACGGTGCATACGTGTTCATCTTTGGACAGTCAAATTCTTTGAATGGCTTAGCAATTTTTTTGGAGAGTTCATAACCTTAGATCCTGACACAGTCGGGAATGTTAGATATGACACCGCTCGTATTCTAAAAAAAACACTACTTTTGCAGATTATATTGGTAAAAGTCTTGTGATTGCTTATGAAGATCAAAAATTCAATGTTCTGGTGCAAGAAGATTATTAATGTGCTTTTTTCGATCATTGTTGTTTTCTTTGCAAAGGTAGCTCAAGTGATTCTTCTAGCACATCATCTCCATCTATGGCGAACGATATGCAGCTTCGAGACCGATTCCATCAGTAACTACGCCATGTGCGAGTTTTGAATTCAAAATCACAATCAGATAGAATCCAAAGTGATTCTTTCATATCAAAACCACTTGATGCATTACCTGTTTTAATGCACAAGGAGGATAACTCAGTTCAAGAGGTTCCCTCTCCTAATTGCTTGGATGCAGTTCAATCTCCAACCTTATGACTCTCCTCATGATCTGCCAAGTGTTCAAGACGCACCTCAGAATATTATATTAGATAGGATCCAAAGTGATTCTTTCGTATCAAAATCGAATATTATATTATACAGTTATCAAAATACGGTGTCATTTTTGTAAATATTCATAATCTGTCATCAGATAAAAAGTTTATTAATTTATTACGAAATATTCATTTGTATTAAAATTTCATTAAAAATAAAGTAAATGTTCATTAGTTAATTTAGAAAACATAATTTGTTATAAAACTAAATGTTCATTACAAATAAAGTAAATGTTATTTAGTTTATCAATAAAAGTTTATTTGTTATAAAACTAAAAATTCATTACGAATAAAGTAACAGTTTGTTAGTTTATTGAGAGATGTTTTATTATGAATAAACTAAAAGCTTATTACAAATAAATTAAAAGTTTATTAGTTTATTGAGAAATATTTATAGTTATAAAACTGAAGGTTTGTTACAAATAAAGTAAAAATTTATTACAAATAAAGTAAAAGTTTATTAGTTTATTGAGAAATATTTATAGTTATAAAATTGAAGGTTCATTATAAATAAAGTAAAACTTTATTAATAAATATCCATTTTTTGCCCATCAAATTAAATATAGACTTAATTTCATAAAAAATCATGAACTTTGCATTTTATCACAACTATATTCGGTTGTTTAAAAATTTGAGTTTAATTATATGAACTTTTATTATCATAAAAAATATAGTCTTTGTATTGTTAAACCACACTTAGAATCTAACTGATCCTGATATGGATTGCCTAATCATTTTAATATATTATCGGATTGATTTTGATTAAGCAATATATGTCAGCACTTGCTAGATTTGGAGTGTCGTTCAATGATACCAAGAGTAAATTTATTATAAAAATAGAATTGGATATAATTATGACAAAGTGTAAAGTTCAGAATTATGTAATTAAGCCTTAAATATATAAAGAAATAAAAATAAATATTTAGAGATAAACTAATGAATTTTTTATTAATTATAAATTAATAAACATTTAATTTATTCGAAATAAATATTTTTTAATAAATTAATAAATATTTACTTTATTCATGATAAATATTTTTTAATAAATTAATAAATATTTCTAATAAACTTACGGACATTTAGTTTATTCATAATAAACTTTTTTTCAATAAACTAATAAACTTTTATTTTATTTATAATAAACATTTCTTGAAAAATTAATGAACATTTATATTTACAATATTGTCATTACTACTCACACGTGCCGCTAGACCCTGGTCCATAATGTATCCTGGACCGGGGTCCAAAATATAATTTGTGTAACCGTAAACTACTGATTCAAGATAGTAGCGCTAATTCACGGTTCCCACCCTTATTTTTTTTATAAAAAAAAATTTATATATATATAAACTAATACGAAATCGAAAATGGAATTAAAATAAGTAATAAATTTAAATCGAAATTAATGAACTAATCTAATTTTCTGAATTGGTTTGATTTTAAATATATATTGGAAAATATGTTTTTTGATCTGAAAAGATAATTAAAAAAAAAAAAAAAGAACTAGCGGATGACCATCCTAGCTGTAGCTCTTCCAACTGCATTTCCAAACAGAGCCAGTTTCACCGAATGCCACATAAAAGGAGCTTCCTGGTCGAACGCAAGATTTGCCATGTTACATATTATGTAGTTTACATAGTTAGGTAATTTCGAAAAAATTTTACAAATATTTGCATTGTAACTCATTCAATTATAGCATATTTTGGTTCAAATGTGAAAATGTATGAGGTTTAGGTGTGCTGAAAGGCGCGAGCTCGACTGAAGCGCGAGAGCACAAGCACGAACTGAAGGAGCGTGGGCGAGCTGAATGTGAAAGCTGAAGAGCGTGAGTGCGAACATGAACTAAAGGCGCCACCTCAAAACTTCTGCAGCTGTTTCATATTTATCCAAGGCGGGAAAGTTAGTTTAATAGACTAGTTGTTAAAGTTAGTTGTTCTCCTATTTTTTATATTTTTTTCTTCTTCAATATATGCAGAAATCTTTTTCCAGCTAATTCTCTTAGTTATATACTTTGAATAAAATGGAAAAATCAGGCAATTGATCTTTTTAATTGGAATATATACCTAAATGTCATTTATATAATCAATGACAATAATACTATAGATATGGCATAAGGTTTTAGCTTTTTCCAATTGAGAAATTTAACACACGGAAATTTTCTTTTTTGATACTTATTCCAAATGTAACAAGTCATCTTTAGTTTCAATGTCTTATATAATATAAAAAAAAAAATTTTATTCTTTGACAAATTAATAGTTTGAGCAAGTAATCAAAGAAATCACACCCGTGAAGTCACTTGCAAATGAAGAAAAGGGACAAATTCACTACTATAAATGTAGCAAAAGATTTTGCAACAACAACTGAGATAAAAGAGAGAAAGTGAGAGAGAACATGGGATCTGTCAAGAGTGATCAACAGCAACAAATTCTATTGCCAATGATCATAGCAATGAAAGGTCCTTCAAATAAAAAAAAGAGTGAAATAGTTTGTAAATTAGCAGAATTTCTTCGATGTCCTCTAATTGATGAAAAGGATATAATCCTAAACCTTGAAAATTTTTCTTCAGATTCCTCCAGTAAATCATCTTATACCAAATTTTTCAATGAGTTACCCTTTAAAATTGTCACTCAAATCTCCAAAACCCAACTTCAAGTTATCATCAACACTCCACTATTTGAATATTCTCATTTTGATCAATTGTTACAGCTAGCAAATTCTATGGAGGCACGTTTGGTCATCATTGAATGTACAACTCAAAGCTCTTATGGCCATGATTATGATGTCGGTAATGTGCCAAAGTTTAGCATCGATATCACAGAGCCATTTGTTGTTGATGACTTTGTCCCTTAAATATTAATAGAAGATGCAGAATCCTATATTCACGACAGTAGATGTAATTACCATTCAAAAGGATATTCAAAAATGGTTGATAAGCTCACTCTACAAAGGATTTTTACACAAGCACATGCACATGAATTTTCCTAACGGAAGAGCCAAAAATGGGTTCTAAGAAACTCCATTGCAATTTTTGTAAAAAATTTGTTTCTGGTCCTACCTATCAATGCGTTGAATGTGATGAATTTATCCTTCACAAGTCATGTGCCCACTCACAATCTCAGCCGTGGGCAATTTTATCAAGAAACACATCCATATGCATATAAATTTCCAAAAGAATACAAGTGTAAGCTTTGTGGACAATTCTCCTCTCAATGTAATGATTGCCTTCTACAAAGTCATATAAAATGTGGAATTTTACCAACAATTTATGGCTACGAAAATCATATACATCCATTCAGTTTTGTTAAAATGTCAGTTTGGTTAGACTACAAGTACGAGTGTATAGCATGTGAAAAATATGGGCAACAAATGTTATTGCTGCAATCTCGATCTTCATACATTTTGCGCATTTGAAATGTAAGGTAAGAATTCTTATAATCCCAAAACTTGATCCTTTTTATTTGATGTTCGCTATGCTTGACTGATAAATAGAAGTCCTATAATGATCTAACTATAGGTGTTGGGGCCTTGGGGTGATATATATGGAGAAAAGTGGGATGATGGGATAGTTTCCACAGTTAGACAATTGAAGGTGTGTACTTATGGTGATCACTATGTTTCATCAATCCAAATCTGAGTATGATAAAAATGGAATTTCAATATGGTCAGATTTTCACGGTGTTGTTGTTTATGGAGAAATATATGAGGTTAGTCCTATGCTCTCAATAAAAGAAATATTTTGTATTTATTATTGTGCATTTAGTAATATATACATCTTAATTTGACATTTTATGTATTTGCAACCAGTGATGAGTATAATAATATAGTATAAGTATTTGTGTTTACAGGTCAAACTTGATTATCCAGATGAGTATCTTATCTCAATCCAAGGATGTTACGATGACATATCTGTTCGTTCACTTACTTTCACAAGTAACAAAAGAACCTATGGACCATATGGTTATTCCACCTATAGGACAAATTTTTCTTCCCCTATGACTACCAGCAAGATTGTTGGTTTTCATGGTTTCATAAATACTAATTATAAAATGCTTTCCGCAATTGGCATATATGTAGAGCCAATCCAACAATAGCAGTTGAGAATTAAAGGTTGATGTCTAGTCAAAAGAAAGAAATGAGGGAGACAAGGATTGAATCTTAAAAAATAGATATTTATATCTGCATATATCTTTTTTCTTATTATCTTCTTCATTCAATACTATTGATATAAAGAATTTTATTTTATTTTGATCCCCATAAAAAAAATTATATAAATTTAAAAATAAGAAAAATGTTATATGTCATTGACAATATTGTAATACGATAATAAACAATATTCATTGCCCTTTATGTATGTAAAATTGTTATGTAGATGGATTTTGAAATAATTCTTTTCATAAGTTAGTTCAAAAAGTAAATAATTATCCAAACCATAAGTACTATTAATTTTTCATTCCCGAACTTTAACACTCTCCTCTCATTCCTAGACCCGTTATAGGGCTGCAACACAGCGGAGAATCATCTTGACCGTGAAAGTAGAAATATGACTCTGATATCCTATAAAATTTGTTAGATGAACAGGTTTGGACCTAACTCATCCCAAAAATTGATTCAAAGTAAATGATCATCCAAGCCATATAAATACTATTAATTTTTCATTCCCAACCAATGTGGGGCTTTAACAATGCAATTTCTTTTTGAAGCTCACTTCCTCGCCTTCTTTATTGTATCTTTAATTCTTTTTAAAGAATTATCATCTCATAGCCCTAATGATAACTTTTGCAGATTCCCTTTTAACAATTTTATACTCAATAATATCATATATGCTATTATATATTTGTCTCACATTTATATTCCATTTAACTGCTTTTGGTGAATCTTAATTTATTTCTTCACAATTAAGATCTTAATTTGTCATCTATTATTATAAAATTTATTTTATCATCATCTATTACGAGGTTTTATAGCCTTATGTAGATGACTAGATGTCTTAGCAATAATTTATGTTTAGATACAAATTCTTCAACTGATACTTGTCAAACCTGATATATATCTGAAAAAAAAATAATAACTTTATAATTCGATTCGTCTGAAATAATGGCAACAACAACTCTTGTGCACCAGGATATCAACTCTAATTTTTTATTATTCTTGTTGAAAAAGCTTATCACACAGAAATTTATTAGAATGATTACTTATATGTGATCATAGATTTATAGTATAAATTAATTTTGTTAACATTTTCACTTCAGCACTATTAGTTTTGTTAACATTCATTTTATTTTT
>CATIWF010015592.1:0-24919 GCA_949630135.1 Balakata baccata | reverse complement strand
TGTCAAATTCTATTTTCACTTCAAAACTCAATTAAACTCAAGTTTTTCTCCTTAATTCAATGAGAAAAACAAGAAAATGACTCTAAAAATATGTGATTTGACTCTGATATCACTTGATAGAAAATTAATTTAGCCAAATTTATTTCCAAGATCAAAAATATGAAATTTAGAGTACAAAACAAGTTTAATCGAGATAGAGGACGTAGAGAAGAACCTGATTTCGCCGATTCTATCATGACAAGAACAATCAAATGAGTTTACATTAAGAACTTCTCTCATTTTTTGAACAGAATGATTAAATTCTTCACCCTTATCATTTTTCAAGTTTATATAGAGAGTGAAAATTAGTAATAAGAGAGACTTAGTTCATTTAATATAATAATTATGAGCCGTCTATCACATCCATATTATTATTTGTACATATTAATTATCCATACTAAATTAATTAATAAAATTCTACCTAAATAAAGAATTAATCAGATTCTTAAAACTTTTATTATATAATATATTTTTATTTCTTAATTAATGAACCCACAATCCTAATTAAATATAAAATATATGTAACAATAACCCCTCCAATTAAAGCAAAATAAAATTTTTATATATTTTTGTATACCAATCTGTTCTAATCCGACGAATTTAACATTTTTATAACTGAGTGCAAATAAATGACATAGCTCCAAATTTACTAAGACTCTTAATCAATAAAAAATATTATCTTCAAGTCAAGGAAAGCCTTCTCTGTTTCAAGTCAGAGTTGGGGTTGGAAATGGGAACAAAAAAAAAACTTCGGAATTTCCTTTTTTTAAAAAAACAAAAATCTCTGTATATAAACAACTTTGTCCTTCCTTACTCTCATCATCCCCAACAAAGAGAACAAAGTCTTCTCTTTGCCTTTGCCCCTTCCTTTTCTTTTGGGTTCTCTTTCCTTCGTTAATTTATTTGCTCCAACAACATGGCCTTTTAGTTTCTTGCAAATCTTTATTAGCTCCATCAACCTTGCTGAGGAAATAGGCTCCTCATAATTATTCTTATATATATCTTTGCCTCAGCTGGGTTAACTTAATCTAGAGCTAATTAAGTACACGTTTTTGTAAAACAAAATTAAAAAAAAAATGGAGAAATCAAACTTTGTAGTGAATGGAGGGATCAAATTGCCAATTGGGTATAGGTTTCATCCAACAGATGAAGAACTTATGGTTCATTACTTAAGAAGGAAGATCATTGGAGTCCCTTTGCCTGCTTCAGTTATTCCTGAATTTGATGTTTTTCAAGCTGATCCTTGGAGCTTGCCAGGTTTGTTAAAACTTCCTCTTTCTTGAAATTTTTCAGCATTAATTCTTTTAATTCTTGTGTTAGTTGGCTTTCTTGATTCTTTATCTAGATGTGCCACATTGTATGTATCTGTCATAATAAAGTTTTGAAAGTTTTCGTTGAAGCTAATGATTTTCATGATGAAGATTTTAAATCCTACACTTGTTTACTGGTTTTAGGTGATTTGAAGGAAAAGAGGTATTTCTTTGGCAGAAAATGGGGAAATGATGGACAAAGCAGAAGCAAGATAGCTGCAGGTTCTGGTTACTGGAAACCAGTTGGCAAAAGCAGGTCAATCATAACATCTTCTAGTAACCATAGAGTTGGAATAAGGAGAACCCTAATTTTCTGCCAAGGGAAACATTCTGATGATTCTAAAACTCAATGGGTAATGCATGAATATAGCCTTATAGGAATCCAGGTGATGGTTCATACATAAAAATAAAAAATTTATAAAATTGAATAAAACCAATTTTACTTTTCAGCTGATGGATTTTGTTCTTGAAATTTTTATATATGCTCAGGTATCTAAGATGAACTTAGGAGAATGGGTTGTCCACAAGATATTTCAGAGGAGAAGGAGACCTAAAAAACAAGAGATTATCAGTTCTAGATCCTCAAATGTTCGTGAGATGATTAATTCTAACTATATGGAGTTTACAGTGGAAGAGAGCTCTGATGCTGCCCCTCCTCAACCTTCTTCACTGTGTTCAAGTGGAATCACAGAGGTCTCTTCTGTTGGGTTGGATCAGGAAGAAATCACTTCCTCTATTAGCTTTTCTATTCATTCTTCCATGAGGAAAGAGTAATTACTTACAAACATTTGTATCAGATATAATGTTCAGCTGCTATGCAACAAATTAATGGAGGAAAAAAAAAGGAAATCATTTGATTCTTTTTTCAAGGGTTTCATAATTTGCTTGTAAGCAAATTCAAGTAGAAAATATATGATATTCTGAACCAATAATTCATATAAAAGGAATAGAATTGGCAGTAGTGCTCAATTTAAGCATTTCCTTTTGAATTATTATTGTTATTATTAATATTTATGAAAAGGCATATGATTTTTGAGGGCAAAAAGATTATGGAAAGCAGTAAATATGTAAATGTAAAAGAAAATCATATAAAAGAGAGGCATCCAAAGAAAGAATTGGAAAAGTTGAATCCGTCCATCCCTTACTTTTGAAGGAAAAGTAGATCCTCATTCCCTTGAGCATAAGCAACACATATATTATGTATATAAACAAGAACTAAAAGATTATGGTGGGCAAAGGCCATATGCTTGATTCTTGGCCATCTTGCAGCATATTCTAGAGAAGAACTTCACACTATTAATTACCCTCTTAATTAAAAATACATATAATTGCATTATCGGAATCTTTATGACTTAAGTTCTCTTTTTAAAAATGAAAGATTCTCTCCCTCTTTCATGTCTGTCTTCCAATATCTATTGAAAATGAAGCCATATAATTAACATTAATTGATAATCCTATTAATTAAAGAATGGAGTTTGATTGTGTTAAGAAAGGGCACAAGACACAATTTGAGCTTTCTATATACAGTTCCAGGCTTGGATATTGCAAAACCTCTCATGGGGTAATGAGAATAAGATTCCTTGTGTCAACCAAAGAAAGACAAAGGAGAGAGACATCTACTTATAGTTTTACTTTATCTATGATTTTTAATTAATTAATTCAATGAAAATTTACATCTAGGATTCTACCCTCAATTCTTTAGTTCATCCCTATGTATTTTTCCTTTTTATCATAAAAATATTCTAATTAATATTAAGTGAAAACATGTTAATCTTTAATATAAAAATCGTTAAATATAGAGAGAATAAGGATCAGCCTGTAAATTAAAAAAGAGCATTAGCAAGATTATAAATACAAAGCTTAAGATATCCAGAAGGAGGGTATCTCTAATAATTTTCTTTGGTGTAGAAATTTGGACCTTCAGGTCAAATACACTTCACATGTGTACCCACATGTAATGTACACTCACAAGACTGCATTAAGGATAATTTTGTTGAATTATTATTATTAATATTATATAACTAATTACATATAATAGTTTCCATAATTGAAGTTTTGATCAAAAATTATTGTGAAGGGTCATCTTTTCAAACTCAAGAAAATGTCACAAAAATTTGGTAATGAAGCATCACCATCATAGATATAATACATTCATGAAGATAGTGATCCATTTTTCAACTAAAAAAAATAAGTGAAAACAACAGGTCCAACCCAACAATTTTTCTTTGAAGCCAGCCAAATATACAGTAATATTGCTGCCAAAACTGATAAATTGCAATCATGAAATCATTTTCTTGTTTTTTAAAAAAAATAAATTATAGTACTTTGATTGGGGAATTAAAGTAAAAATCTGAGTGTATGGAAAACTGTACTCTTAACACTACAGAATCCAAGGCTTTGGCTCACTGGTAGTCATAATATCAAATCTAGCACAATCAACATTGGTATAAATGTAGAAGATATGATTCTGCCTCTAAAGTAGGTCTGATTTTGTAAAAGTAGAATCAACGGGTTCTTATGATTTTGTCATGGAATTAATGTCTGTGTCTATGTCAATAGCAAAAGTCAATTGGTATGTGGTGGAATGGGAATTGGCGGATGTACCATACAGGAAGAAGAGATTGCCGACCAAGGTTACTTGTAATTGAGGTTTTAGAATCATCTACTTATCAAAGCAATCAATATTCTTCACGTTACCTATATATATACATATATTTATGTATATATTTTTTGGAAACAATTAAAGGTTTCCAATTAGTAAATGGGAACCGGGTTGCAGTGTACATTGCTGACTTTAATAGCTTTTATTATATATGCATATAAATATATGATATGATGTTTGGTCATGTGTTAGTGGGGCTATAGTTATTTGTGGCAGGCCACAACTGGCTCATAAGATTAATCATTTGTAGCTTTTCTTTATCTGGTCAATAATTTTAAGAAAATCCAGTTATAGGTTCTGAAAAAGATAACTGATTTCTGATTGCAAATCCTTCACTTAAATTTTGATAATTGAGCATTTAAAATATGCAAATAATTGCGGGTAATGCTAATGAATTCAAATCTTACATCCTTCCTCCAGCAAAAGTTGTTGGATTATGACTTTTAGATCCTCAAAGGATGAGAAATGGACAAGATTTTGGGAAGTTCTGGCCCTGTTGGATCCAATAGTTGTTGAAAATGAACCTACCAATAGTATATAAAGAGATTTTGTTGTTGGGCCAAAAGGGTTCTTAAGCTGCCAGTTAACAAGAACTCAACACATGTTTCCACAACCTTAGTACACCTGGGAGCTAAATTAAGAGAGAAGACAGTACGCTTTATTTTGAATACTGGACACTCATCATGATCACTCAGTCTCCTGAACAACTTTGTTTGCATGCATAGAAAATTGAGAGAATGTAAAAACCAAATTATCAAACAGCATACTATTAATGGCGTGAACCAGATGTCACGTACCAGTTGATTTTCGTTCAATGTGAAAAACTGAATTTCTGTTTCAAAAAATCTTACAAAAAGTAGAGACTCCTTCATCCTGGAGAAGCTAAAATCAGAACCTAAAACATAAATAGATCCAGCACTGGCACATAAATTGGCTTCAGCAAATTTGCAGCCATACGACATCCTTGAGACATATTACACACTTTTCCGCAAGTTATGGTTGGGTACTTGGGCTATCATTCTCTGCAACTCCAACAGCATCCGTTGCAGAACTTTGTGAAGGTCTTGGTTCTGCACATGCCTTCAAGACAGCTTCATTCTGTAGGACTGAGATTTAGCATGAGATACATATACTTGCAATAATTACTAGAAAGATAAGAAAAATTCATGAATATTAAACCCAAAAAATAGTATATATACTTCAGGAAGCTGTAGATTTAAGGACAAAGTAGCACTGAAGGGGCTCTAAGGTAAAAACAAAGCTTTTAAGAAGTCAAGAATCAATGTTCAGTACCAGCACTTGGAACTAAACTGAAAACACCTTAAGAAAACCTACAGACCTTGAGTTCTAGAAACAAAATTCAAATTAATACAATAATACACTGCTAATCCAGCATGAATACCGCTTAGTTTTGAGAATAAAGAAGCAACAAAAGCAATATGTTTACCCTCTTTATCATAAAATGACAGTAACATTTTCCAATGTCACACTAGGATCCAGAATATTTACAATATGCTCAACTCTGCTTTGAAACACTGTGGCATGGCTACATGCTTGTCGCTTGTGAGATTTGGCTCCTTAATACGTATTCCTAATGCATAAGGTTTCCAAAATTTGCACCTATTTTATCAAGATAACCTATTACAATGATGGGCATCAATGTGAAAAGAGAACACCAAGCCATAATTCATATATATATATAGATAGATTTTTTCAGAACTCTATATCCTCCAGAAGTATCCTCCTTTTCTTTTTACAAAGGAATTTCTTAAGTATTGATGAATGGGCATGACTGATGTATAAATCAGCAATACACAGAAGATAAGAACATAAAATCAGAAACAGTGGAAGAAAAAGGAGGTATTGTCTCCTAAACAGAGTAATCCACATAATCCCTATACCTACAAGAATTGAGAAAGGTTCCACACCACAAGCCCTTTTTCTCTTGTCCCCAAAGTCAAAATATAGAATCAGTGCAAAAATATATTTTAGCTTTTTTTTTAAGTATGCTACCCTTAAGTTCATAACTTTCGGCAAAATATGAAACTGCCTACACAAATCAAGTGATTGGTTATGCATGGTTCCACAGCATTCTGTTCCAATCACAATGTAGAAGTATGACGGTGATTTTCAACAATCAAATTTCTCTCTGAAGTCACTTCACACTTCTTTATTTATTATTTTCTTTTGAAGCAAATTTAATGGCATTACTTGAATAATGAAAGAGAAATTAGAGGGCAAGGATAGAAATGGTTTCTCCCGCTGAGCAATGAGAAACAAAAACAAATGATATTTTCATAAAACAATTTTACTACAAACGACTTTTGAAGGAAAAATCATTTCAGACCTACACTGTTTCTCCAACAAAAACATGATAATGGTATTTCACTTTGAAACAATCCCTTCCATCGAGTCCCCATGCCTATTCATGATCATGTTATACCGAAATCAGAAAAGAATGAGAAATCCCCTATTAACTCCCCAGAAGGATAAAACCTGGCCACACAGTGACCCATCGGAGAGCCCATATCAAGGGTTAATTTCACCGAAAGTTATACTTTCAATAACTTGCGTAAAAATAAATTTTTTATTTTTTTTTTCCTATAAAAATTACTAAACTTCATTTTTTTTTCCATAAAAATCACTTTCAACAATTCTCTTACTGGATTGCTAACATAGACAACAATGTGATACTATAATTTTTTGAATTTACCGATGTAACATATATGTGGATGATGACATGACATTACATATCAGCGTTCTGGTGCCACATCATCAATAATCAAGTGAAAAAATTGCCGTAAGTGATTTTTATGGAAAAATAATAAAATTTAGTAATTTTTATAGGAAAAAATTTGAAAAAATTATTTTTTCACAAGTTATCAAAAGTATAATGAATATTGGTGAAATTAACTCCATATCAAAGCTTACTAAAGCATGTCTAATCCTACGCCTAACCTTTGCTAAAAAAAAAAAAGGATAAATACCAAACAAAAATATAACCAATGTGAAAATATTGACATATTTGCAAGTTGCTTCAATGTCCATAAAATATTTCTCTAATTGAAAGAAATAAAACTTAAGCTAATTTATGAAAAATCAAACAAGCGAAACTTGTGCTATTGAACGTCCATTGATATCAATAACATTATTGCACAAACCCTAAGCTTATATCACTGAAAAAAAACTAAATTCCAATCAAAGCTGTGCTATTTGAACTTCAACAGAACGTCTACTGAAAAATAAAACTCTAGTTCATACTGAACCAAGCAGTAGATAACTAAAAAAAAAAGTTTAATAGGGAAAGTCATACACAGAGAAGAAAAAGACAAGCAAAAATTGATTTAAGGAGACCTGCCAAACCCTAAGGAGCCGCTTCTTGGCGTTAGCTTTACGAGTAGAAGTGAGTTTTATTCTTTTCCACACAAGACCTCCCGAGTCATGCTTCTTCACTATCTCCAAAATTTTTGTTCCCCAAAATGCCCCTACCATTTTTCCTCTCTATCTGCGCTCTCACCCCACCTTGCCTGGCCGGTGGTTATGCAGCTTTGTGTGCAGAATAAAAATACAGTTCGGTGATTGCCTTTCCCACAATACAAGGGGAGAAATTGGAAGAGGCTCTTGACTGAAACGCTGCCGTTTTGATAAAGTCAGCTTAAGCCCAGAAAGATTTGGGCCCGAGTTTTATTAGAGACTTAACTGAGTGGGCCTGCAGTTATTTGTGGTGAAACAGTGTATAAGAAGAATTAACGGTAATGAATGGCACAAGTCATCATGAAAACCTAACCCCGTAACTCTCGTTGGATCTCACATTCATCTCATGCATCGATTAAAATTGTGGTGAATTTCATTAACTATGTAAATTATAAATTATTGTGGTGAATTTCATACTTAACTATGGTTTAGTACTTTGTGATATAAAATTATTTTAACTAAAATAATATTTAAAATATTAAATTATTATTTATATAATTGGTATAATATCGGTAAAATTTACTCGTTAAAATTGCTATTTTTATAAACACAAAAAAAAAAAATGCTATTCTTATCACCCACAATCCCATTTTTTCAGTTAGAAATTAAACAAGAAAATGCTGTTTTAGGTTTATCATCAAACTCTAATTCCTCCTCTCCCTTTGGTCCCTTCAATTTCCTTGGATTTTGAACTTAATCCCCTCTTTCATGCCCCTCCCTTCTTCATGGGTTGTGGAAATTCCAAGCTGGCGGTGGAAGAGACGGGGCAAACCTACCAGATCGTTACAACCAAACCAAACCAAGACGATGAATGTAATTCAAATCGAAAAAGCGTTTCTTCAATAGCCAGCGATAGTGGGTTCTTGAGGAGGGTAATTGGTTCCAACGACGAATGTAATTCATACAGAAAGAGCGTTTCTTCAATAGCTAGTGAAGGTGGGTTCTTGAAGAGGGTAATTGGTTCTAATGACAAGGAAAGAGGAGTGGAGAGGGAATTAGAGCCTATTGATCTTGGCGGAAGGAGAAGTGTTTCATCACTTTCGCCATTAAAGGAATACACCATGTGTTTCAAGCAACCGCATTACATTGAGACCTTGGAGAAAGATGTTGAAATTGAAAACAATAACAACAATAATAATGACGTAGAGGAAGAAGATTTCATCAGACAAAGCAATGCAGAAGATTATTCAAGCATCACATTTCCAAGTTCCCCTAGTTTTCGAGTATATTGCGTTCATAATGACTATGAAGAAGGTGAATTCGTATTTCTTTCTCATTGCACAAGTTTTTCTTTTTATCTCTTCTGTTGCTTATTATCCCATTCACAAATGTTGCAGAAGATGAGGAGGAGGATGAAGAAGAAAGAGAGGAGAATAGATCAGCAAAGGAGGGAGACAAGGTATATATGTATGATATTCATGATCTTGATTTGTATTGATTAGTTACAAAAATGGTTTGATTAATTTGATAGGGCAAAAGAGGGAGAAGAAGAGGAATTAGGAAAGCCATTTACAGAGGTGGCTCAGCACTTGGACTTAGGAGCGTGTTTGTACAAAAGGGTGGTGGTGGGGTGATTAATTAGCAAGTCAAAATTCATCACCTTCTATTGCATAATTACCTTTATTTTTTTTTTATAAGCATAATTACCTTTGTTAATCACCTTAATTAGTGTTACTAATCTAGTCTGACCCTTTTAACCCCCCAAAAGAAAATAAAATATTCACCATTAATATTCATTTTCCTCAATTTTTATGTATATAAGGGATATGTCATTATGTCAGCTTTATATATAGTTTATACATTAATCTCATATGTATTAGTATTATGTATGATTTCTTCAGTTAATTTCCCTTTTCTTTCTTTTCATTTATTTTTATTTTTCTCATTCTCATACTATACTATATAATTATCTCTGTCATGTCCTTTTTGAGATTACAGTACTCAAACTCAATTATATTGAACTAATATGAGATCAAGCCACAATAAAATTTAATTTAATGGAATCAGTTTGGTGAATAGAACGGTAAAATTTCAAATCTGAATTTTCAACAGTCTTTCATTTCTAGTTAAATATGATTTTGATTAAAATAATAAATTTACAACGTTAAAACTCTAAAAATGACTCCAATATGCTAGAGGGTTAAAGTTCTTTCATAATTGGCAATCGTCGGAGGACTAATTGACATTTTCAGACAACATTTAGTATAAAATATTTATATTTTTAATATAAATTGAATAAAATAAATGGATAGATAGAATACAAATATTTTATATTAATTGGAACAAGTAATATATATATATATATATATATAACCCTGATAAAATGAATTGGACCAGTAATTTCAAACGAGTTTAATTGAACAATTTGTCGGATATAAATAATAAAGAACAAAAGAGGAAATTTTTTTATTTTTAATTTTTTGAACAATTACTTTCATTTCCATTTATAATTAAGGGAATCAAGTCAAAATTAGGAGTAGTGATTCCCAGCGTATAGAAGTTGCATTCCGAGAGAAAGATGGTATCCAAATTTCAATTTCAGAAATTTTATTTTAACCATCTAATAACTCTAACAATTTAAAAGTTACAAATTAATCTAAATTCTTGTCCAATAGATACATTAGAAAGCCCATTATATATATATATATATATATATTTTTTTTTTTTTTTTAATTGTAGAAGCTGGATATTAAACTTAAGATCTCCCATCAATTTTGTAATAGTTTATAGTTAATGTATCAATTTAACTATTAAAACCATCAAAAGATATTTGAAATCTTTTTGACTTTATATTAATAACATTATAGTTAATCGTTGATCATAA
Organism: Balakata baccata; assembly: GCA_949630135.1. Classification (NCBI taxonomy): domain Eukaryota; kingdom Viridiplantae; phylum Streptophyta; class Magnoliopsida; order Malpighiales; family Euphorbiaceae; genus Balakata; species Balakata baccata. The sequence goes on along the minus strand of CATIWF010015592.1, from coordinate 14,610 downwards.
ATCTATGTATCTTTTTTAGTCCCATTTCTGAAATCTCACTCTTACATTAATATGGTTACGTAGATGGAAGTGTTAAGGGCATTTTCAAGCTTTTTATTTGAGTTATAATTTTTTTTTTGGAAAGTTATTTTATAAAAAAGTTTTCAATAAAATTTCTAAATATAGAGTCGAAAATAAGTTTAGCTCTTTAGTAGAATAAAAAACATCTCCAATAGTACTGAGTTAAGCATCTCCAATAATACTTGATGATACTTGTCAATCAACTTAAAATTTATATATTTCAACCAATTTCTCAATTAGATCTTTCACGTTTGCAAAAATGCTACTAATATGATATGTATCTCTTGATCTATTTATTTATGAAATTAACATTTGTCTTACTTGTTGTTACTGTAACTGTGGAGATAATATTTTCTGTAATAAAATTTGTGAAAAGTCGTTTATGGAATCGGATGGGAGATGATTGAATTTAACTGTTTGATTACATATATTGAAAAAAATGTTTTCAACAACATTGATAATGTGTTGATTATACAACGTTTTCAGAATATGAACACTCATTTATAACAATTATAAACTTTGATTTATTTTTTATATAGTTTTATTTGTAATATTATATATATATATAGTTGTTGAATCTAGTATTTTATTTTTTATTGATAATATTTATCATTTATTTATGTATCAACAATTTAATTGAATTATATATTGTATCATGAAGAAAATTAGTTTATAAAATTTAGCTCCTCTTGACTTAGGGGTCTGACTCTACCATTGACGTGAATTGTTCAGATGACATAGATTATTCAAATGACATGATAGATAACATGTCAACTATACCAGATGATATATCAGCTAGGTTCGAAGTGCGTGAATTATCCGTATGATATGAATTGTCTATATGACATGGCAGATAACACACAAACTAAGTTCGAAGTGTAGTTATGTGAGACTGAGACTATATTTGTTACAAAATCAAAAATTCATATAATTTAAAATAAATTTTTGTAGGACGTGATATAATTGTGAATTTTTGAAAGTTCATAGTTTTTTTTTTTTTGTAATTTTTTCTAAAATTAAAGATAATTAATTATTATTGTTTATAAATTAAGTTGCCATAATCAATGTTTTAGTTTGACCATGTTAGTTGTGATTTTAGGGTCTATTTGGCGAACAATCAATAAAATTGATTCAACAGTGTGAGAGATGATCGCTAGTCAATTTTCAGTGGCTAGCTGTGGTAATTAAGTAGTGTTTTGTTTGTAATTAGTTTTAAAGTGTTTGATAAATCAACCATTTAAAATTAATTATAATTTATAAAATAATTATATTATGGTATTAATCTTATACATATATTAGTTAATTTCTTCTTAGTTTATACTTATGCGTATATTGTAAAAAATGATTAATTAAATATAAAATTATAATAAGTGTTTTTATTATATAATAGTAAAAGTAAAAATAAGATTGAATAAGTGTGTCAAAGTTGCCATGTGAAATAAATGAATGGGAAATTAAGGATTAAGCTATTTGTAAGTAGTACAGGAGCTAGAGAGGAAAATATGGAAATAAAATGTTCTAATTTAGTAATATGAAACAAAAGAGGAGGCCAAAATGAGAAATAAAAAATAAAATCTGACCCAATTCTTTCAGATGGGTCAAAGTAAAATTTTATTGAATCACTTCCTTCGTATTCCACCGCCCTTTTCCTTGTCAGCAATATCTGACTTTGACTGGCCTTATAGCCGGACACTCCCATCATGTGCCCACGTGTCAGCATCCCTACCCTTGCCAGGTCACACTTCCCCCTTAACTTTTTCTGATTTTTTTTGAGTTATCTTTTTCTAATTCTCCGTTTTAAAAATATTGTTTTTTTTTTCATTTTTATCAAATTTCTTTTCCTCTTCAATAAGAGGAAGCAATTCTTGAATTTGTGGCTGATTCTAACCACAACACCCTCCCTTGCGTCAGAACCTTCAAATAACGATTTGGCTTTGCCTTGGTTTAGTCGGTAGTGTCGATTTCGAGCAGGTTCTCACCGCTGCTGCAGCTGACACAGGCCAAGCTGCCGCCAAACACATTAAATATATTGAGGATTGTTAGAGGCCTTGGTTTTTCACTAGTTCTACCACTTCATATCAGTGATATAATTAATATTTAACTAAATAAATACTCGTACCATTTTATGTTGGGTATTTTTGGGTGGAATCATTATTTAATGTTAAATTTAACTGAATGAATACTCCCCAACACTCCTACTCCTACCTCAAATTTCTTCTTTTTTTTTTTTTCCTGAAAATCTTAGCAATTAAGATATAGTTATGGTATTTTTAAAATATATACAAAGAATATTTAAGATATTTTTAAAGTAATTTCAATAGATATATTCAAAATACACAAGAATATATTAAATATTGTAATTTTTTTTTTTGATATATTTAGGGTTGCAGTCTAATATTTTTAAATATCTTGATAATTTTGAAAAAATATTTAAATCAAATATTGTTATAATATTTTTGGATTCCTTTCCCTTTTCTTTTTAATTAAAAATTTGGATTTTATTTTGGGATTTCTTTTTCCTGATCTGTTACCAGTCGTTTTTGACCCAAACGAAAGCTTTCTTTCTTCTTCCTCTCTTCAGTGTCGTTGAAAGTATCGAATTGAATTCCACTGTCCTCTGTTTTCCCAATTTCACACTTGAACAATTTCTATTCTTTAACAGAATTTGGATTCCACGCCAAGCGAGAAAAGCAAAGGAGCTTCGATTATCTCTTTCTCTTGCTCTGCGCCTCTCTTGGTGTGATTAGTCTGTGTGTGTGTGTGTGGTTCCTCGCGTTAGGGTTTTCGAGCAATGAAATCTCCACTTGGGAAGTTTCGTGGCTTTAAGCTCCATAGGAGCGATGCCAAGGACAAAAGAGACCTTTTACCTTCCGCTCAGTTGGATGAGCTTGCTCAAGCTGGCAAGGTACTTTTTCTTTGTTTTTGATCTTAATCTTTGAACTTTCCTTTTCTCTCTTAGCTTTGTTTGAAGTGTTTCTTTTGATCTTATTCTAAATTTTTTGCTTCTCAATTTTATTTTGTTTTCGTTTCTTTTTGAATTAATTAATTGTAAAATGAATTTGGTAGTGATTTGAGTGTATTTTAGATCAAAGTCGGGAAAAAGTCACGTGAGCAACAGATTAAAGACTAAAATAATTACTAAGATTCATTAGTTTTTATGAAGTTGGAGCTAATCAATAAATAGAACTTTGGATCGATGTTATTATATGTCAACTGAGGTTGACCAACTAGTGGATTATACTTTAGAGTTGAATGCTTTCACAGTCCTGCGTAAAAATTTGTCATTTGTCGAGTGTTTCGAGTTTGATTGTTATTTTTCGTTTTGGTGGTTGCTTAAGGTCTCGTGAGAGCTTGTATTTGTATATTTCCTTTATAAATTCTTTGGAAATCGAAGCGCTAATAAATGAATCAGTTCGCAGTAGTTATCAGGCAAATATACCACAACTGTGTGGATAATGTGGATGTAAAAATTTTGCCTTGAGATGAATATGGAATCACACTTTTCTGGTGCTGTAGAATTGCATTCTTTCACACTTCTGTGGTTTTGCTTTAAAATAGTTTTGTTGCTTTGCATAAGTCAGCTTTTTCATCCTCCCGTGTAATTTGAGCAATTTGAGAAGGATATTATTATTATTATTATTGTTGTTGTCTTCTCACAGGACATGCAAGACATGAGAAATTGCTATGATAGCCTACTTTCTGCTGCAGCAGCTACTGCAAATAGTGCATATGGTAATTGAACTTGCCCCACTCTTTTTTTGTTTGTTTTCTTGTTAGGTATTTGGTTCTTCCTCATTTTGTGTTAAGTTTTCCTCAATCTGAATAGTGAATTTGTGGTTTGAGATATTGGAAAACTAGAATATGTCAGATTGAACTTTTTAGGAATGTCAGGTTCTCATATGTTTCCAACTATTTATTTTTGCATGATATATCACTGCAGAGGCTGTACGTGCTCTTGCCTTTTTTTTTTTTAATAATCAGAAATATGAAACTCAGTAATTTTAACATCATATAACGTGTGTGATTCTATGTACAACATGCAAAACTTCCTACCATTTTACTTTAGGAATTATTCGATTTGACTCCATTTCTGCTTTTACGATTCTGTCTAATATTCCCACATAAGTTTTTCCATGATTCCATCTTTGCTTTCAGAATTCTCAGAGTCACTGAGGGAAATGGGTTCTTGTCTACTGGAGAAAACTGCATTACATGATGATGAAGAAAGTGGTAAGTGGAAGTGTGAAAAATAATTATCAAGTTGCTGTTATTCCAGCAATTCTTTGAAATAGATATTAGAATTGTAATGTATTATGATGTGTCAAATATGGCCTGGAACTCTGTACTTGGTTTTTTGTCATTAAAATTACACCTTTCTAGAATCAGGGAAACCAGGCTGTCGTTATATATGCATGCAATGTGTATGTTTTGTGTCTCTGTGTGCATGTTTATGTGTTTATGTAGCGCTGGCTGTGGGGTAAAGAAAAGTTGTTTAGTGCTGTATGGGATCAGAAGGGTCATTGGACCTGTCTTGAGCATTCTATAATGAAGTTTTATTCTGGATGGTACTGGCCATTTCCTTATATTGATAGTTAAATTTAAGAGTTTAAAACCACAGGGCTTTCTATCTTATTGTTTGAGAAGATCACTTCCAGTTGGTCTAGTCATGAGATGTTTTGGTGTTGAGCTAATAAACTATGTGCCATTTACCAATATTTTGTGTTTGGTTGTCCTTTTCCTTCTTGATATTTCAAGAATAAATGCACATTTAATCTTCCACTAGACGATTCTCATTTATGAGTCCCTTCAGAATCCATGTGGTATATATATCCTGGTTTATGGAATACAGTGTACAATTTTATTTAAATAGACTTTAAAAAATTCTGGCTGACAAATTGGGCTAGTTCTAACATTTTGTGGAATTTGCATGCTGTGTTTTGTTTATTGGAGGGGGTTGGGAGAAACTGCACCATCTCTCCCTACTTTTATTTTTGAATTGAGTTATTATCACCATTATATTGTCAATCTGATATATGGATATGAGTTTGTGAGAAAGAGCACCCATCTTTCCTTAGTTTCGTTTTAGAACTGAGTTTATTATTTCAATTATATTGTCAGTATTACATATGGATACAGATTTCCATGATTATCTACATTATTCTGCAGGCAGAGTTTTGTTAATGTTGGGGAAAGTGCAATTTGAACTTCAAAAGCTTGTTGATAGCTATGTGAGTGCTAGCTTCATTATTCTTGTAGCATGCTTTTTGACAATATTACAGAATAATGCCTTCAATTCAGTGGTATTAACATACTGTTTCTGGAAATTCAGCGATCTCATATATTTTTGACAATTACAAATCCATCTGAGTCTCTTCTCAATGAACTCCGGACAGTTGAGGTTTGTTCCTCTGAATTCATCTAGTTTGTCATTTTATAAGATGTTTTTTACTTGCATTTCTCTATGCGACTGCTGTTTCAGTTGTTCTTTTGTTCATATCATTCTTGTTTTGAGGTAAACAATTTTTCTGTATCATTATGGGTTGTTTTGCTAGTTCATAAGCATAGTGTTTTTATGATTTGTATGTGCTCTTAACTTTATCATTAAATAAGCTTTTAATTTGAGAAATATTTGGAGCTGGTATCCTGCTTTTGTTGGTATCGTAACATTTTCTTTGAAAGTACAATCTTGAGCCGTGGTTGCTGTATAAGAAACTGTTGTAGCTATTCTCACCTAAATTTTATCTTGTCCGAACTGATTGGTTTAGTATCTTCAGAGCATAAGGTAAGTGATGCATGTGAGAAAAAGCCTTCTTCAGGAATTATTTTGATTTATTTCATAGTTATTACTTATGAGAATTCAAATTCTCTTTGTAATTTATTTCTAATATTTAGAATTTGCTTGTTTCTTAATTAGGAGTTTAGCTTCATAGTAATATTGATTTGTGAATGAGATTGAGATCATTTTTGAGTTCCGTAGTATGAGGAACGGAGAGTAAGTAAACATAGCAGTTATTTGTTGACAGGGGTATGCTTGCACATGATGGCAACAACAATGTATTTATTGACAATTGCATATTATTGAGACATTTGATTAAGAAAAATACATTCTCATTCACTATGGTAGGGAAATGTATACTAAGTTGTCTGCTTGTATGCACAACAATAAGGATGTTTTCCTGTACCTTGGAGTTCCAAAAAGCATTTATTGGTCACAATTTTGAGGAGGATTTTTTGCAGCACATCCACTAGTTATCTTGAAGGACTTAATTATGGCATCTAGATTTATTTAAAGGATAAGGAGTTCTCTTAGTTGATTAAACTGTAGCAGATGCAAGGGATGTATGTAAGATTTAATGAAGGAAATGGCATTTTAGTCAATAGTTGAACCATCAAACCTTCCCAACATGGGAATCATCCTAAAAAGTTTCTTGCCTTCCAACTAGAAATCAGCCAAGAAGGCAAAGTAGCTAGTGATAATGGTGAAGTCAAAGAGGACATATGTGCAAGTATTATTCTTCTTCCTTTTTTTTCCCTGTTTGTAATGATGTAGCTCAGCCTTTACAGGTATACTTGTTTCTTAGTTGAACTTAGTATATCTGTTTTGGGAACCTAAACTTCTATATTAATTGCTTGCTAAACAAGTTCTTACATTACCTTTATAACACCTAGATAAATTGACACAATCATTTTGTCGTGAATTTTGCTCAATAGCCTCCTCTTGCTCTCTGGTGCAGGATATGAAGCGACAGTGTGATGAAAAAAGGTCTGTCCTTTTTTACTTATTTCTGCTTTTGTGATGAAAAAGATTTATTCTGAATATTGTATGTGATGTTCAGAAATGTCTATGAATACATGGTGGCACAACAGAAAGAAAAAGGAAAGTCGAAGAGTGTAACGGGTGAGAGCTTTACATTGCAGCAATTGCGAACAGCTCATGATGAATATGATGAAGAGGCCACCCTGTGTGTTTTCCGCTTGAAATCCCTGAAACAAGGACAGTCTCGAAGTCTTCTAACGCAGGCAGCTCGTCACCATGCAGCTCAGGTTTTCTTTTAATTTCTCAGTGTCTTTAAATATTACATTCTCTTGTTCTTCTCATAACTTGAAAGATGATATGCCTTTGTTTCTGGTTTAAATGCAGTTGAATTTCTTTCGGAAAGGGCTTAAATCACTTGAGGCAGTTGATCAACATGTAAAAATTGTTGCAGAACAACAACATATTGATTACCAATTCTGTGGGTTTGAAGATGATGGTAGGGAAGATGGTGAAGAAGATGATGATAATGGTGATTCAAATGAAAGGAGGGAACTGAGTTTTGACTACAGAGTAAATAAGCAGGCACATGATTTTGTTTCCGCATCAAGGAGTTCAATGGAGGTGAGCTTGCAATATTAATTGATTAGTGACTGTGATGCTTAACTCATCATGAATGGCTGCACTGTACCTTTCTAAAGCGTCATCCTAGGCTCTTTCTTTCTTTTTTCCTTTTCTTTTGTGCTTCCTCATTTTGCATGTAAATCTTGAAATATCTTGCAAAGTCGCAAATGCATTGTCTGTAAGTTTGATTTGATTTACCATCTTAATTGTGTATATATTGTCATCTCTTTGCTTGCATCCTGTTGTAAATAAGTTTGTGTACTGATAATCTTGAGTGTCTATCCTTCAATCAGGTATCAATAAGAACAGGTTGATGCTTGTCCTAGAACTAATAACATGTTAGGCATAAATAATTGTGGTTGTACCACAGTATTGTTCTATTGTAGCCAATTCATGCATCCACATGGTTCGAGAGTGCTTTTGGGACCTTCTATTGGTGGATGCATTCTTTAGTCATGGCACAGCTCAAGCAAGGCTGGGTTTGACCTAGTAAAGTATTGGGTTGACATTCTGCAATTATCAAATTCATTCTATGGAAGTTTGGACTCTTATATTATGATCCCACTTGCAAGGTATGGGACTTAAATCCCCCATTGGAAAACTAAGGAAGTGGTGTGGGGTTTATATGGACTTAGGGCTCTCCAACCTCTTGAGCTAGCTTTTGGGGTGTGGTTCTCCCTAAGTTCATATCATCTTACCTTAAAATGACTTTGGGTTTGAGAATTGATCCTCAAAGGTTGTCCTCAGTTTTTATTTCTCCTCTTCTACAATATATAACATTAATTACTTCTATAAAAAAGGTTTTTTAATATTATTATAGAAGATATTTTTATAGTATTCTAATTACATAATACTTCATTGAGAAAATATTCTTTGAAAATATTGTCATATAAAAGTAATTTTGTTTGAAATTGATGCTTCATTGAGAAGAGTATATACTAATGTCATATTTAACTCCTGTTCAGTCTCACAACATTAATTTCAATCGATAGCTTCTGTTTTGGGAACTTTAGGTGTTAATGAAGCATATCCAAATTTGTAATCAATAGTGAAAATATCTGAATCTTTGTGATAGAAAATGGTTATTAAGGTTTTTATATTGTTGAATGAAATTATTGATTTTTTTCAGAGAAGAATATACTCCTCCCAATGATGGTGATTTCTTAATTTTTAGAAGAGCACAGAGAGGTGCACTTAATGTTTGAAGCGGGCACTTTTCTCATAATAATCATAGACGATATTTCTTTCGGAAGAGTATGCTCACCATATACTGGGGAAATTATACTTAGAGAGTCGAATCTTCCTATCTAAATGTGTTTCAGCTAGTAATGAGGCTATTTTGGGTACTTAATTTCTCTCTTCATTTTATTAACATGTTTTTGTGTCTTGATATGGTTGCTTCCTGTCCAGGTGGATGATACGGAACTTTCATTTACCCAAGTTTCAAATACAGAAAATGCTGAGGTATACTTTTGCTTTCCGTTTTCTAGGGAAATTTTTTTAACCTAGTTTTTTTTATCTGGGACAGTTGAAGCTCTATACTCTTGGCAGTGATATATATTATATAATTTACACCTTGATAGTTCTGAGCTCTTTTGTTGAGAGTCTAGTTTTTTGGGCTCACTTCTGAAATTTGGTGTAGAGTTTTGATAATAATCATCATAATTATGTAACATAGTTCTTTTCCTTTTTAATTTGTTGGTTTTCGTTACTCTGTGTATTGAGGGCAAGGTTGAAGTTATTTGTCTACTAAAGTTTTGTATCTAACTTCAGTTAAACACGGAGAAAAACCAAGGTGTTCAGGTCTCACCTAGAGAACCTAGACCCAGCAGCCATTCTGCGCCGATATTTCCAGAACGGAAGTCTGATCCAGTTGAAAGGATAAGACAAGTGCCATTCTCTGCAAGGAAGTACAATACATATGTACTACCTACACCTATTGACACGAAGAGTGCAGTCTCATCAAGAACAAGTGGTTCAGTTGCCCACACAAGGCCAACAGACCTCAGTGGACGCACACAAAATATATGGCATTCTTCACCCTTGGAACAGAAGAAGCTAGAGAGAGATACTGGTGACACTCACCTGTCAGAGTTCACTGTCCTGAAGGCGCGTGGACATAAAGAGAGCAATGTCTCCACCCAATTACCTCTTCCTTCAGTTGAAGGAACTGCAGTTTCACATCTTGATACATATAATGCATCTGATCACAAGAAAATTAAGCGTCAATCTTTCTCTGGTCCAATAACTAGTAAACCATGGTCAGCAAAACCTTCTTCGTCTGCCAGTGGTCCCATCTCCTCTAATGAACTTTCCCAACAAGTTTCTGGAGTGACTTCTCGTGTGGCAATTCCTCCGACTACATCTCCAAAAGTATCTCCAACTGCTTCACCTCCTCTTGCGTCTTCACCAAGGATAAGTGAGCTTCATGAACTTCCTAGACCACCAGGTAATTTTGTCACCAAACCAGCAAAATCATCACCACCAATCGGTCACTCTGCTCCATTGGTCAGAAATCCTGAGCATTCTGGAACAATTAAGGTTCCTTCATCAGTGACAAATCTGGCATCGCCTCTTCCAATTCCACCTTTGATTGTACCACGAAGTTTTTCAATTCCCTCCAGCAGTCAGAGAGCAATGACAGTACATGTTTCTAAATCTGTGGAGTCTCTTCAAGTTCCAGAGAAATCTGACGAAGTTGATTCTCCACCATTGACACCTATTTCCCTAGCAAACTTCAAACCAGCATCAACCATATCTGAATTTGTCTCTCATTCAGGTCAAATTAGAGGTAACTGAATATTCTGTTTTTTTTTTTAATTGTTTTTTATAGGTGTGAGCTATCATCAGCTCTTGCAAATCTATATTCAGGTTCTCTCTTATAACTGACTTCCTGACGTAAAGCTGCTATTGAGAATTGCATTTGCTTCACTTAGAAGTCTATTATTCTGCAAAAAAGGAAACAAAAAGGATTAAAAAAAAATTTGAACTGAGAATACTGTTCCTACTTTCCAACTGCACCAATTTAAAAGCCACAGTGCACAAACAACCGATGCATAATGAGGTCCCGTTCATGTAATAAACAAACATATGGTCTTAGTTGTTGCATGGATTGCGGATAGCATTGGTTCTGTTAGGCCTGCCAGCTAACAGGCCGTTTGTGAATGTTAATGAATGATTCATAATGTTTTATGAGCATCTTTATGCTGTTCCAAATCCCATATTATAATAGAAATTCTTCAGTATCAGCCCTGTTTTAAGTTTGGTTTGGTGTTTGTAATGGGTGAAGTGTGGATGTTAGTCTCTATGAAACACGAACACTTCAACTGTATAGTGTGTCGCATTTCCGACACGTTTTTTATACCGACACAAAACGTCCTAGGTGCGTTTTGTAGTTTTCAAAAAATTACAAGTGCATTTCTTTAAGTTAAAACTACATTTTTCTCTTTTAGAAAACATAGAACCTCTATTTGACACTAAGGATGGCAACAAATAGGGTATCTGCAGCAAATGCCCTACCCGAACTCGAATATATATATACACATTACCGTACCCGTCTCATATCCAATTAATACCCGATCCCATTTACTTACCCGTTTATCATTAAAAAATTTAAAATATAATAAAATTCAAACTAAATAAACAACTAAAAATTAATAAAAATATACAAACAATCTATCATAAATTACTACAAAATCAAATAAAACAAACAAAATAAAAATTCAACACATTTAAATTAAAATAATTCATCAAATTGTATAAAAATAACATTAAAATAATAAAAAGTAAATATTCTACATTATTATAGAAAAATTATATTTCAAAATTTCAACTTCCATTACATTTTTAATTCAACAGCACACAAAAAAATAATTAATTATGTCATTACATTTAATAAATTACAATAAAATAAATCTTATATATATATATAATCAGGTTTATTGAATTGCAGGTACTTGAGGACTTCTATCCGTATCCGTCCCAAAATTCTAATAGAATTAGCCATTAGGGTTTAAACGGGTTTGGATAGAGTGGATACCTGCGAAACCTGTACCCGTTGTTATCCCTACTTAACACCAATAATTACTCAATAAATTTGATTGTATGTCATTTTTGTTAAATTTTATATGAAAATAATAACTTAAAATAATATTTTTGAATTTAATTATTTATAAATTTACTTCCATATTTTTAATATTAATACGTTTTCTCCACATGTCCGTGTCTTAATATTTTTATAAATGTCATTTCCCAGTATTACCCGTGTCCATACTACATAGGTTAGTCTCGATAATTTGATCAGATAACAGTGAACTGTCCTGTAGTTCATAAAATCAACTTCGGATTCATTTTTCTTAGTTGAAATCTAAGCAAAAGAAACCGTTAGATTGGCAGAGAACCTGTAAGTTATATTAGAAAAATGAGGTCAATCATTGATATAGCTGTGAATTCCATCTGCTTAACCAGTTTGCTAATTTTGAATGTTCTTATTTATCTTTCGTTGAGTGCAGCTGTGCTAATTTTGAATGTTCTTATTTATCTTTTGTTGAGTGCAGGTGGAAGTTGATATCATGCGCATTAGGTGAAACCCTGAATTTTTTTTTTTCATTTTTTCCTTACCTGAGACTGCTTGACACTTTTTCATTCTTTTTTTTTTTCATTTTGGGTCTCATCGTCTTCAAGCTAGGTCTTGTAAATAGAATGTTGCGTGCATTGTTTAGTTTCTCATCCCGATTTTTGTTCATTGAATGTATGATTACGATGAGAACTAAGCTCCACATAATTGTGCATTATTACACACCTTGTATATCATCAATTAAGAAATTTTGTCATGGTTACATTTTTATTGAAATCATTTCCGCCAGGTAGCCCCTCAATTCATTTGATGCATTATGCACCTCTACTCATTCTACTGAAGTTACTTCTCCTTCTTTGTTTGAAAATGTTGTAATTGTGAAAATGATAAGCTGAAAAAAATTGCAGGGGAGAATCCCACATGGTCTAAGGGCGAAGCCCATTAGTTGAGAGCTCCATGCCCAAATACTTAAATAATTATAATCATTATCTTACTTTGAAATTCCTCGTAATATCAAGTAACACTGCCACGAGGAGGAAACAGATAAATCACCGATGAGTCGACTGCGATAATGAAGGCAATAGCTGCTGCGCCAACGCTACAACCAACACCAGCTGCACCAGCTCCGCTTTGAATGTACTCCACCGTCTACCTGGACCTCCAATTTCCCACTCGCTTTCGTGCCCCAATACTCTCACTCATTGTTTACAATTATCAGCCCATAACATTTACAGCCCTAAAAATTATAATCCTACAGAGAGTTGACTATAATCAACTCTAGCAAATGGGTTTATGCTGACTTAATCAGCTCCAGAAAAGAATGAGAAACAAGTCAAGATCAAAGGTTTTTTTTTTTTAAATGCCGGTTATTATGACTTGAGTATCCTTCCATATCTTTCGTAAATGGGGTTTATCAGCTTTTGTTATACTCCAATCTCAGTTTTAACAAAATATGCTTGTCAAGAATGGGAAAACATAATTTGTACTCAACTGTCAAACAGAATGGTTCTACTTAAAGAAACATCCTTTTTTCAATAAAAATATTAACATCACATTGGACCTATTCAAATCTTAAAAAGTAGATTTTAAACATTTTATTAGGTAATGCTTCAAAGGTCTGCCAGCAATAACCAGCCAACCTAGAACAAACCCATTACAGGAAATTTGAAAACCCTCAAAAACCCTACGGTGCAATGCAACATCCATAAATTCTAACCATTCCTAGGACACTTTTAAATTCCTAAAAAGGTTTGATCGGATCAAAATTTTTTGGAAAAATTACAATTTACCCCATATAATTTGACATAATATACTAGTACCCTATGAGATTTGAAGATTATACGATTTACCTTTTTCATTTTATTATAATCTACTAATATTAGATTTTCAAGCCGTTAGATTGCAGTGAAATGATAAAGAGAATTGTTATTTACTTCCTGAAGTTTGATCTTTTGCACTAATATCTTCTACAAGTTTAATCTATTGTACTAGTACCTTATTCAAATTTAATATATTATACTAGTATCATTTTGAGCAAAACAAAATATTTTTTATGAGTAACAGTAAATATTTTAAAATTTAATAGAAGGATTACATAGTTTAATGGAGATAAAATAGGAGTAAATCATATAATTTGCAAATTTTATAGAGATACTAGTATATTATGTAAAATTATAGCAGATAAATAGTAATTTTCTCAAAATTATTAACCCTATATATTGAAAATTCCAAAGACTAAAACTAATAACAATTTATTATATTTGTGAAATAATTAGTGTTCTGCATAATTAACAAATTCTTTTAATTAGGCAAAATAAATAAATAAATCTTGGTTAATGGGTTGCATGTGGATAGGGATACCTTTGAAACATTGTCACACAAACATTACATTTACAAAGAGTCATAAAAAATAAGGAAAATTTGTGTCACAAATCAAAAATATAAATGTGCATTTTGACGTGGCCTGCCTTTCATATTATTATTCTCTTCTCTCCCATTTCCGGGAGGGAATCTGTGTGGGTGAAAAGGGTGTTAGCAGCAGAATGATTGATGATCGGCTTATTTCTGAGTTTCCACCATTGTAACTCACACATAACAACGTGTCCTTCCTCTTCTTTTATTTTTTTTTTCTTTTTTTTTCTGAAGAGAGAAAGCGATAGTATAGATTTGAAAGAGAGGGAATAATATTAGTAACAGAAAAGAGAGAGAGAGAGAGAGAGAGAGATAGAGAGCTAAAAGTTTGCTGATTTTCGGCTGCACTTCTAGCTACTGACACTTCTCTCTCTCTCTCTCTCTGCCTTCAAGAACGGAGAGGTAAGTCAGTGTTACCACTTCTTGTCCTTTTCTTTCTCCTCCCCATTTTTCAATTTTCTTTCTTTTTCTATTGAATATTGGCTGATTTTGAGTTGGACTACTGCTTACTATCTGATTCAATTTTTATTGGTTCCATTCCATAGTACTAAGTTAGGCGATGATTTGAAAAATATTTTCATCTTTCTGCATGAAGAGACATTTCCTCTTTGAATCAAAAAATTATATATATATCCGTACACGTGTTAAATCATATTCGTTTATTTTATGTGTTAAAGGTGAGCTA
>CATIWF010015577.1:0-104814 GCA_949630135.1 Balakata baccata | reverse complement strand
TGGGCGGTGGCAAAGCGCTCGCCGGAGTTGATCTGCGTCGAGAGGTCTTCAAACGAAGCGTTTAAATTGGAATTAAAGATAGGGAGGCTGGAGACGTTGTCTCTGCTGCAACCTCCGGCGACAAAATGGATTCCAGCGTCTGAAACTGCAAATTTCACCATGTAATTATGACTCCATGTGATTGTAATTAGTGTGTAGAGCAACCAAATTTCGTACTCCATGTGCGTTGGGCTTTCTTTTCTTTTCTTTTTCCTTTTCCCTTTAGAGAGAATTTTATTTGACTCTCGAAGCTGAAGACTACGAAGGATATGAGAAGTGAATTTGAAGCTTTTATGGATAAGAGTTGCAAGTTAAAAAAAAAAAAAATAACAGATTGGGTTACTGTCAACTTATACCCATATACTTTTTCCTTATGTGGTCTTCGAATTACTGACAAATTCTTGAAATTTTCAAATTTAGTTCTAATAATTAAAAAACTCTCCATTGGTTTTGAATAAATATTACATTAATTAACTACAATATTTTGACAGTAAACTAATAAAATACTAAAAAATCTTTATTTATTTATTTTTTTTAACAAATTTAATATTTTATTAATTTAAAAAATATAATATTAAAAAATAATGATAAATTTGATATTTTGTTATTAAGTTGATATCATTAAAATTTTTTGATACTTTTTTTTGTAATTTTTAAGATAAAAAAAATGTCAGATTCGACATTCTGTTTACATGTAATGAAAAAATAAACAGAATGAATATATAATGTTTTAAGATAAAATTAAGAGATTTCATAATACATTTCTAAAAGTAGAGGGGTTAACTAATCTATTCAATTAAATCTCATAAAGTTTAAGTAATTTACCCTATATTTTAAAATGAAAAAGATCATTCGGGGTGTCAAATCAGGTTGGTGGATCGTATTTATGTTGTGTTGATCCACTCGGATAACATGAGTCGGGTCAATATAAATACGAATTATTTGTTAATCGGATTGACACGAATACAAAACAAAAATTAAATGGGTCACAGAATATGATACTGTAACAAGTTTAACTTTCGTGTCATATTTAGGTTATAAAATTCGATATGAACATAATATGATTATATTTTTTTGGATCATTTGACACGATATGATCCAACACGACATGATTATGCTTTTTACACGATTATAACACAACTGACACGATACAAAAATAATATTTAAATATTATTTTTTGTAAAATGATATTATTAATCTTGATATTTCAGTAAATTTACGTGTTATAAATGGATTCGCATATTAATTCATAACACGATACAATTTGAGCCTTGTAAAAAACAAATCGATCCATTATAACACAGACTTATATAAATTCAATACTAATCCACTAATTTTATATATTTCGGACGAAATTCACATATTATAAGCCATTTTGATCATATATCAAGGGAAACAACTTCATTAAGAAATAAAATTGCGTTAGGTGAACTGTGGCAGTTGAGAGGTGGCCAATCCGAGAAAGTCTATGTGTTATAGGTATATCTAGATATCACACTGCTCATTAATATAAATTGCCGTCGGCCAAATTATAAAAAAAATAATAAATTTTTATATTTGTATAAAAAATAATATATATTTTTAATTTTTTAATTAAAAGAACGGATTTTTAATATTTTATTAATTTAAACATTCTAATTAATTTTATAGAAAAAATTGCTGACCTATTTAAATTTTTTGACGAGAATATAATTTTTATTGACTAAGTAACTGACTCATTAATGCTTCAAAAATATTTTGCTTATTCACAAATAAGATAATATTAATATTTAAATAGTAATGACATTAACTAAATAGCTGATTTGTCATAAAATTCAGATATATAAATAATTCTTTCTACTAAATTGGTTGAAATATTTTAATTGATAAAATATTAAAATTTTATTCATTTAATTGAAAAAATTAAAAATATAAATTATTTTTTATCCAATACTGAAATTTATATTATAATTAAATAATTATAATTTTATAATCAATAATTACAAATAATTAATATTAAATTAAATTATATTTTCTATTAATATTATATACTTTCTTCTATATATATATATATATAATGAAGTTTTAAATAGGTCAATTGATGGGACATAATAACAACTCTTTCAGATATATATAAAATGACATGTTAAATGGGTCAAATGACAGACATAATAACAACATTTTAAATAGGTCAAATGACAGACATAATAACAACTCTTTTATATATATATATATATATATATAAAGTTATTTTTTGGCAATTTAGAGTATTATATTATTCTTCTTGATCGATCGTATGGCTTCAGAAAATCATGCTAAGAGTTGTTTTTATGTCTCATCAATTAACCTATTCAAAGCTTCATTATTTGTTTCCCTTTAGTTTTTTAGACTTTGAAGTCTTCCTTTTCGATCTTTTATTACTTAGTAAACGACAAATCATAAGCAATATGAACCATCCCTTTTGTATCTTTTAATGGTGGGCAGGATTGGACAATGGGGGCCAATTTTTCATTTGCTTCCCACTGCTAAAAAGTATGTCTAACTTGTTGAAATGTTCAAAAATATTGTTTGGGCGTAAATGTTGCTCCAGCACCAAATAACATTTGATTAACAGGATATGACAATCACAATAAATTTGTAAGCCAGAAAAAAGTATTGTCAATTGGTCATTTTTTTATCGAAAAAAATTGGTCACTTGTTCCCACTCATATGAATGTCCTTTCACCAATATTCTAATACCTGCGATTTTGAGTCTATAAATTAACTTAAACCAAGATGGAATTAATGGATATATGAAATAAAGCGAAAATATAAGTGAAATCTAATATAATTTAAGTTTAATCAAGTATCATATAAGTATCTAAAGGTTATAGGACATAACAATTATTGAAAGAAATTGAGAAAGCATAAAAATGGGTTGTTCATGCTAGTGAACAAATTGTTCACGGCCGTGAACATCGAAGTGGTGCTTTTTGCACCACTGTTGAGTGTTAGAGCCGTGACAGCCCTAAACATGTATATAAACTTGTCTTTTTCCTGAGAAATCTTGCGAAAACATAACCCTAAAACCCTAAACATGCCCAAAACTTCTAAAATTTCATCTCCACTTGATTTTGAAGTCTCCAAATACAATATCTAATATCAAAGAACGAGATTTGAGCAAGGATTTGGGAATTAAACCAAGAAAGGAGTTAGTAAAAGAAAGCTTGAAGCTTGAAGGAGCTCGGGTTCCAAAAAAGCAACCTAATTTTCTACCTTCTAAGGGCAAGAAAATATATATCTTCATCTCTTTTACTTGATTCATAGTAGTTTGAGATGATTTAGTCGAAATGGTTATTTACCCCTTTGTAAATGGGTTTGTTAGAGAGGGGATCTTGAGTTTTTTTTGAGAAAAACTTTCTTTGATGCTAGATTAAGTTGGGTAACATGTTTTTTATATGATTTAAGTAAGAAAATACCTTATTTGAGGATTTTTGAGTTGGATTTCATGTCTACCTAGCTTTATGTAGCTTTAAATTGCTAAGGAAGAGAAAAAATAGGGCAGCAAAGAAAAATTTTTTCTTTAAATATTTTTTTTTGTCTCTTAGAGCAAGAAGGAAACTCACGCTATTACAAGATCAAAGAAACTAAGTGCAAAGAGATAATTTTTTTTATTTTGGCTGTTTAATTCCTAATTACTTAATTTTGTTAGTGCACAAGGTGCCTATCTGTCTAATGCAATCAAACTTGAGAATAATCTACAAGATCTGTGATGATGGAAACGTAGGCAAAATCTTGTGTAAGCATCAATCTTTGACATCAAAATGTACGATTACAGTAAATTAATTATATACATAATATGAAACAGTCTTAACTAAAAGAAATTTTCGACTACAATTTATTTGGTAAAATATTTTTGTCAAAAGGTTATAAAATTTTTTAAATATTCCCCACAATTGCTGTCAAAACCACCTCATATTTATGTATATATAATAATTAATTGAAATCTATATTTTTTTTATAATTGTTTTATGTATGCATTAGATGAGTGGCACTAGGATCTATTATTATTATTTTTGATAATATGATTTATTGGCAAGTTATTTTTCATAATGGTTAATTATAGTTATTAATTATGGTTTGCCTCAACCCATGGTAGATTTTTGCTTGTATTTAATTTTAGGATTATAGCATGAAGGGTGGTTGAAAGATTTTTCGGACAACAGATACTTACCTGTAGAAAGAAATTCACTATGTTTTCAATGCTTCAGTGGAGTCAGATTACTAGAATCAAACTTAGTTCCACAACACGAATGCCTTGAATTCTTTTGGATGAACTTGGGAAGAAGAATTTTCAGAGGAAAAATGCAAAAGGAGGGAGTGAGAGAGGAGAAGAACGTTATGTTCTTCTATAACTTCTAAGGGAACAATTATTTTCTACTAAATAATTGCCTCAAATAATTAATTTTATGGATTTTGGACTAGGTCAAACCCACATGGGCGGTCCATACCAATACAAAACTCAATATTTCTCACTCACCCATAGTAGGCTTCATCTCAAAAATGTCATCACAATAATTCAAATAGAGAATTATTCATATATGCGAATGGATCGTGCAACTTAATACACACAAATGGTGAGAGCTCCAATATACAAACCTAACTATAGGCCATATATAGGAGATATCAATCCAAAAATATATTTGCTCTTGATTGTGCTTGTTTACCCCAAATATTTTTCTTAATAAATATGATAGAGTATCATTTAATCGCTTAAGAATTTATACTGAAATTACTCTTATAATTACTAGTATTCTAAGTTATTTCAAACTCTATCAAGTGAAATAACTCTGGCTGGTGAATACAAGTAGTGAGTATATAAGCAAAATACTATTTCTTTTGCTCTCATACCAATCACATCTGAATTAACTTGATTTTCTATGAGTGCTTCATTAAGTCGAATCATCTTATAACTATAGAAAATATCCTAAGATAATCAATATTAATTCATCACGTCATGATATAGTCAAAAGTCATAAAATGTAATAAAAATAAAATTTGTATTTAGGATTTCTAGGACTCACATAGTAAAGAATGAGGGATCGATTATTTTGCTTCTTAATATGTTGTCTAACACATGTAGTATGAAATGCATGTTATGATGTAGCAACTATTTTCTTTTCAAAGATAAAAGAGTGTATGTCTCGCTTTTTATCATAAAATAAATAACAACATATGAGTCTTAATCTTGTCATTCTAAAAGCGTTAAACCTGAAACTTTTGTTTATACATTTAACAATGTTAAACAATAAATTTTACATTCAGCTTAATCTAAGTAGACACATGAATGGTAGAGATGTCATTCATGTCGATTTTTATATATAAAGAATCTTATATTGATTCTCATCAAGGTGACATTTTATGTAATAATATGACCAAAATTGCTTATGCTATATTTTAGTCATCCAAACTTTAGTCTCATATGATGTAATTACTTATATGAGAGAGTCAATCTAAATTTATCGAATTGTGCTAACTGGCATTTACATCATATTCATATAATGAAAAACTGTAAAACAAGTAAAGGATGAGAATTGCAATTCATATCATTGCATGTAAAATATAAGTGGTCTTTAAACATATACGAGTTGATCACATCTTACATATGCCTAAGGACCACACATGCCTAATTTCTCAATCCAAAAACGCCGCAGCTTGGAGAAAAAGAAAGAAAATTCTCACAGCTTTTAACCTTATTCTGCCTTAAATAACCACTCATTGTGGTTGTCTGATTGATTGATAGCTAATAGCCATTAGGCACCCTAGAAGAAAAAGTTATGAGAGTACAAATTATGCTGCGGCGAGCTGTTGTTATCAAAGCCAGCCTGAGTTATCAGATTGAATTAAGAGGGTACACAGGACATTGAATTTTTCTAAATGGGATTGAAAAACTAAAAAAAAAAAATCTAAAATCAAATTGTATTGTTAACTGTTTACTTAAAATCAAACTGAATTGGATCTTTAATTTTAATTTTGATTAATATGAATTTTTTAGTGATATATGGATAAAAACGGTACTGAATTATACTGAATAATTATAAAACCAAATTTTACTGAAACTACCAATATCTAAATATTTAAAATTTAATATACATAATAACTACTATGAATTAAATAAATTATATATAAAATTATTTATTATTTTTATAGTTTTATTATAAAAATATAATATAACTTAAATTTATAATTGTATACAATTTAATTCAATAAAATTCAATGATAACAAAATTTATTAATCATTTAATAAAATTGATATGACATTTATAATATCAATAACTTTAAATAATTGAAAATTTTATATGTTAAAAATTTTATGATGGTAGTGTAAATACTTAAATATATAATTTCTATAAGATTTTAAACTAAATTTATCATCAAATTAACAAACTTTCTTTGCTATTAAATATAGAAATACAAAAATATTTATAATTTATTGCTAGTTTTCATTTTTTACAATAATTTTTTATCATTAATTGTATTATACTAAACTTATATAATAATTTAAATTATATTAATAAATAAAATATATATTTAATAGATATACTTAATAAACTTATATATTTATATACTTTATAATTGATGTAGGTACTATATATGTATATATATTAAAATTAAATAATCATAAAATTACATACTTATATCCATATACTTATCTAATAATTTAAATTTTAAATATTACTATATTATTAGTTTACAATATATATTTATATTATTTTTTACCAATATAATGAAATTAGTTTAATACTAATCTAAATTTTATTAATAACTAATATATACGAATTGTGACATATTTATTATATAAATTTTAGCAATAAGTAATATCTTTTTTCTTAATTATATTAAATCTCGGATATATTATATTATTTTCTTATCAAGACAATTATATTATATTAAACTTATATACTAATATAAATTTTATTAATAAATAATATATGGATTCATGACACATTTATCATATAAATTTTAGCAACACAAATATCATTTTTCTTAATTATATTAATTCTCTAGTATGTTATATTTTTTATTACTAAGATAATTATTTTACATTAAACTTATATATAGATCTAAATTTTATTAATAATAATTTATATGGGTCCATGACATATTTATCATATAAATTTTAGCAACTACCGATATCATTTTTCTTCATCATATAGATTCTCAAGTGTATAAATTTACATTAATTATATATTCAACTATCGATATTATTTTCTTATTATCTTAATTTTATTAGTTATATTTTTTTGTAATTATTCAAACTTAATTATATCATTTTTAATCCTCTAATATAGTAATGTACTTTTTTTTTTATCATATAGTCTAATATATTTCTTATAAAAATTTAAAACTTCCAAATATAAAATTTTAAAAAATTATTTTATATTTAATCAATAAACTGATAGAAAAGATATAGTTAGAATGATCATTAAAGATCAATTGTTATTTATATTTATTGAACATGAACGTTTTAAAGAATTTATTATGATATCAACATTGTATGAATCTATAAAATTTTACATCAAGTTTTACTTTTTTAGTCAGATTTTTATATTTATATCTATTATATTATTCAAATACCGAACTATTTGTATTGTATTGTTTTATATTATTCAGCATTGAAAAAACTGAAGAATTGTACTGAACTGTTCCGAATTTTTGGAACAATACAATATAGAGATTTATTTTTGGCAATACAATACAAATATTTAAAAATTTATAATATTTCAATACGGTTCTAAAAATTTTGCAATCGGGTTGGATCGGACTGCATACACCCCAAGATTGAATGGTGTTATTCCAAACATTTTTGTCTTCTCACCAAAATGAACCTCTCAAGTACCACTCTATTTGCTTGAGTGAACATTGAAAGAAGAAAAATAATAGGTATGTAGTGCATTCTCTTTGCACTTATAAAACATGCAAAAAAATATCCAGAGGCCACCATTTTCACACTGAAGTTACTTGCTAAAGCTGGACCTTAAACCAACATAAACCTAAAAGGGTGAATCATTTCCATATACATACACAAACGAACACCTCACAGGCAAAAGGCGTTAGCCGTCAGCATAAAAAAACTGCGCAAATAGAGCTCAAAAAGTTTAAAATTCCCGAACGGAGGTGCAAATGAAATATGATTCATGCAGACAAAGTTAAACGTCTGTATTGGAAAGGAGATGTGTTAAAATAGACAATTAGAACAATCTTACACCACTTTGAGCTATAGTTCACTCGAATAATTTGTCACTCAGAAAAGACATACATCTGCATGCAGCATCTCCAAATCAATGTTTACTCAAACAAAATCAAAAAATTATTCGATATAAATTTTACAAACCTAATCTCCAGAAGACAAAGATGTTAATTCAATTTCTTTTCTTTATCTATTGGTGTAATTTGTCTTGACAACATCCATTGCTTTGCATTGGTGTAAAAAACTAATAATATGAAGTGAGAGAAGCAAAGAAGCATAATTGTTGCTTCAAAAAGAAATGGGTATTTCTCTGGGGGACGGACGGTCAAGTAAATGATGTGAATAATGAGAGAGAAAAGGTACAAAAAGGTCAATATGATTGAGACAAAAGTGGGGAAGGTGGAGTGAGGGATCTTAGCAACTCTTCCTCTACCAGGTGTGAAGTAAAGAAGGAAGAAGAGAGCATAAAGAGTAAGATATGGAACAATCAATTTGTCCCGACATAAAAGAGGAAACATAGAGAACAACGCATAATGCATTAATAACTCAAAAGGACCACGCAATTCCACAGCTAGTAGGCTTGCAGGCAGAAGTGGCAGCAGAATGGACTTCTCATGCACTGCAAATTTTAAATTAGTGATGCAAATATTTGCTGCATAAAATAATTGAACATTGAATATTGAGGAAATCAAAATACGGATACTTTACTTACCTTGGAATGAAAATAAGTAGAAAGAAAAAGAACAATTCAAGAGCCCATAAAGGAAACCTTTGCTGCTAGGAGCCAATATTTGCTGAACCATTGAAGGTAGAGAGGTTAATATGGTGGCAGCTAAACTGAGAATCTTCAGTGATTGTGTATTAAATAACCTCTTCCACTTAACAAGAACTGATGTGGAGCACCAAAAGTTAGCCACGTAATCTTCATATATCCCTCTCTCAAAAGGAACTAGACGGAAGAGAACCTGTAAAAAACACCACAAAATTTCGAAACTTGTGTTATATGATGAGCAAAATCTTTGATCACCATCAAGCAGTTAAAGTTCAGTCTAGAGGCCCAACCAATGGTTTCTTGTTTCCAATGATAATGCTGATAATTTTAAACCAGTAAACATCCTTTCTTTACAGGATTTTAAATAATAGCATTACTCACAGTTTCAGTCAGATTATCACTGTATATGACTATACCAACCAGCATTACATGAATTTCAGAAAAAGAAAATCTGCAAAATTGTTTCTTTGCAATTTTTAAGCTATACTTCCCAAATATAGAATATATCAAGACCTTAATATCTAAATTTATAATCATTGAGAAAAAACGATAAAAGTATCAACACTGTAATTTCTAAACAATAATAAATAAAGAGATTTTGTCCCAGAGCAATGTGGGGTTATTAGTACATAAACTGAAAGAAGAGATGCTCACATATTTCTACAAATTGAATTAACATGAGAACTAAGAAAACCTGCGACAAATTATATTTTACCCAGAGAAGTAACATACAAAATTATATCCATCAGTCAATAAAAATGAAAGAAATCTAATATTGCATTCTATAATAATTAGATTTTAGATCTTTACCTCCAAAATGGCATCAGTTGAATGAAGATATGGCCACCAAATAACAGAAAATGTTCCCAAAACCACCAATCCCAGTTTTGAAACCTCTAGCAAAGGATTCTTTTGCTTTAGGCAATTACCAAGGAGATGACTGAAAAAGGCAGGTGCAAAATATGCACTCATCTGAAATGGGGGAAAAATCTTAAAAAAATTATTTAAAGAATCAACCTGAGAAAAATCAGAGAAGCAAGTAGCAGAAAAGCATAATATTAGCTTCTTTCTTTCTTTTTTATTTATTTTTTATTTTTTAATTTAACTTGACATGGGACATGATTGGGTTATCACTTCTGCAATTTTCTCCATTACCTAGACATAAGGCCACCAAAGATATTTAATGGACATGTTGAAAGAATTTGCATTTTTGAAAACCATGATTGACATTAGAATGCGATTTGCATTCTTTATGTTTTGACACTTGTTGTTTCTGATTTATCAATACATCTTGTTAATTTTTGTTGGAACATGTACCGATGTATGAAAATGTTTTATGAAGACATTAACAGAATGTGTCTTCGACAAAGAAATTATCATTAGACCATCATGAAATTTCTCATAAAGGGTGAAGTAAAGGATTGATAGTGTGATAGACCTAAGAGATTGTGTTGAGCTAATTACATAGAACTGCCGTGATTACTATGAGTTTTGATTAATAATGATTAATGCTTCAACTATTTTGAGAAGGGAATTCAGCTTATATTTGCCTAATAATGTGTTGAGCTAATGATGTAAAATTGCCATGATTCCTATGAGTTTTGCTTAATTATGGTAATGTTTCAACCATAGTTGTTAAAGGCGAGCCTGAGGCGCGAGGTGCTAGCGAAAGCGCTTCAAAAGCCCATAGGCGGGCGATGTCACAAAGGTGTGTGCATTTGGGTGAGGCACAAGCGAGGTGCGCCTCTTTAGTATTTAAGATTTTTATCATATTTTTTTGGTCTTTAAGACAACAATCTCAATCTTTTATTATACACTTAAAGCATGTTATGTGAGACTTACTTACACTTGATTATTTCACAAAAAAAAAAAAAAGAAGATTAAAAGAATAGAAAGAAGGAGAAGAAGAAAACTGCATGAAGCTTAGTAATGATGAGTGATGTGATGATTATAAGTAATATTTAGTGGGAGATTAGGAGTGTAGAACCAAAACCATAATTATAAACTTATAGTAAATTAGTAATAAAAAATACTTTAAGATTTCTACTATGGTATAATAATATTACTCTAGGACTATGACTTCTAGCTATTTATAAGACTATATTTTATTTTTATTACCTCTTTTCTGCATATTTATTATTGTGTTTAAACTGCCTCTTGAACATTATGTCTTGCTCTTTTGGATTGCTTTTTCTTTGGTATTGAGTTAAGTTCATGATTTTATTTTATATATGTGTTTTGTTGTGAGTTTTAGGTTTATTTTATTTCATTTTATTTTTTGCACCTCAATTCTATCAAGCTTGCGCCTCACCTTGCACCTCAGGTGATATGAGCCCTTAGTGCCTTGGTGCGCCTTTCGCCTTTAACAACTATGACTTCAACTATTTTGAGAAGAGATTTGGCTTGTATTTGTGCATAACGTTTTATAATTAGACCTTAAAATTGGTTTTATGCAAGATTAAGTCTAAATTGCATGATTAAATCTTAATTAAAAAGAACTAACATATGAAAATACTAGGAATTTGAAATTATATAGGACTAATTAGCTATGGCGAGTTTAGTTAGACTAGTTGTAATAGAATTATCGTTGAACAATAGTTGCTTTATTAGTTACTTGACATTCTATAAGTATTTCTTTAGGGCTGACTCTAAATACAAAACTAGCATTACATTGTTAATAATATTGGCATTCAATAACAGATTAATTCCTAGAACTTCTCCTTTCTTTTCTCTCTCTTCTCCTTTACTCCCCCACTTTCTATTTTCTTCTAAAATTCCTCCGCTTTCTTGCTCTTGTTGCTTCCCAATATTAGACTTAATCCCTCATTTCCAGTCTTTTCCTATCCCATGGATCAGTAACTATCCTTTCCTTTTCTTTCCTAACTAAAACTCCCAAGAATTGCATTAATATCTTTTCATATTGTCCAAAAAATAAAACTTCGCCTGCTTCTCATACCAAAGAACCCTAGTGTTCTTAATTCTTCAATAAATTAACATCTCAGTCATCTTCTCAATCATACAATTGTGCCAAGTATAGGCACTTAATAGCATTTTTGGACCATCCTTCTCTTAAAGGATTCGCATGCTACATTAAAATTTACAATTTTGAAACAAAAACTGCACCAAGCATCCACTTACCACTCATCCCTCAACAAATTTCAATTAAATCTAACAATATTTAACGCTTTGAAAACTTTGACAAGAAAGCAGTCAACAATCATGATAAACACCTACTTATAGTTGGTGGCTGCCTGCAAATTGTTATGAGCGTAACCTTTGGTGATGTAAGGATCATTCCTCCATCAATGAAGTAATAACTCCACGAAGGACTAGTCCCCATGGTAAAAGGAAAGCAAACCACTAACATGTTTACTTTTGCAATCAAGCATAGCAACATTCTATTGTCAACAAGGCTTTTAAAACCTCTCAAGCAAGATCCATAGGTGTATTTTGCTCAGGAAAACTTTATAATAAGTTCCACCCATCATGTGACTCTATCAACTGCCTTCTTTAAAAGAAACCCCTCAAATAAACATATAAGCCAATTGCCAATATCAACCTATTCAATTAAAGTTTAATAGCTGAGTTGCTTATGCTCAAGCACACTACAGATGTTACAAAATTGTCTAAAATAATTTATAACACGAACTCTGACAAGTCATATTTGTTCGCAGATCCCAGTCTTACAACTACCTGCACTATTAGTCATATTTACGCAGCAGTATGGTTAGACATGTGATCTGGTCCAATCTACAGGCATGACTTGTAAAATTATCTACCCTCTAACTATAACTTTGAATGTTGGATTGATTTCCCAACAAATAAAATGAGCAGGAACAAAGAACAGACCATAAATCATCATGTTATGGTTCATTGTCCTGAGTGGAAGAAAAATTAGAAAAGGAAAGAAAGTAAGTAAGAGCACACCTGCTTGAATGAAAAAATACAGCTAAATAAAATAAGTAAAAGCAAACAGAAAAACACCTGTTTATGGTTGAGAGAACAGCAGAAGAGAACAGAGGCAACGAGGTTTTTATGAGAGAGAACAGCAGCAATAGCTCCCACAGTTAGACCCAAACTGATACAGTTGTACTGAAACAAAAACCATATAAGGGTGATAATCAATATATGCAAACAATTAAATCAGGGCAATAAAATTAAGAAGGAAATAAGCGGACAAGGTTTTCCCAACCTGAAAATGACCATGGTCAATCAAGATCAAACACGGATTGATTAGAATAACTGCAATGTGCCATGCTACATTACTTTTAGGTGCATGGGAGCGTATACCATAATAGACAATAACAAAATACAGAACAGCAGGAAAAAATATCATGGCATCAGAGGATAAGACTGTCCATCTCATGAGCAGTTTCCTGAAAAAAAAAAAAAATCACAAAAAAATATACAAAGAGTAAACATTCAGTTCAATTGACATTCGAATATTTAACAAAAGGGGAAAGAATAGTAACTAAAGTGTTAAAATGCCCACCCAAGATAGGACTCATAACCACGGGAAGTAAAAAGAGCAACAGAATCAGGATCAAAGTATCTAAGTAGAAGGCCATGAACATAACTCTGGTAGGCAGTAAGGGGAGGGTAATCAAGTCCCCAGTAACTGAGGTCATTGTTAGTGCCATTACGGTACCATTCCTTAGTTGGCAGATTAAGTGTGATTTCCATCCAATGCCGTTGTGCCTCATAATCACCAAACTTTGGGGGATTTCCAGCACCAGAATATGGATGAAGAGACACAGCTGCTCGAACTAACAACCCAAACAAAGCAATACATAGGAATGAAGATTTTGTTCCTCCTTGAGCAAACCACCAACATAAATCATCATCGTTATCATCACTAGCAACCTCTACCTTGTCTTCCATCCCCTTCTTTTTCCCCGTTTTCCCCATTTGTCTCTTTCTTTCTATTTTCTCACCTGATTGAACACCAAGGAATTATCTTTCATCAACAGTCTGGATAACAAAATTCGAAAAGATAGTACCAAAATAAGTAAGAGCAATCTATACAAAATCCAACTACATCTACTAAGATAATGCAATGTAAATTGCAACCAACTACAATAGGGTTATGCTTTCTAAGTCCGGTTTCAAATAACGGAAGAATCTTACCGGAAAATGACCGGCCGATGCGGCACGGTTGCGTGTTGAGGTGGCTGATTTTGGAAATTACCACGGCTCAGACTGTAACAGCGTTTGCACTCCGTTAAGCGAAGAAGATGTAAAACGATGACAGGAGAGAAGGAAGGGGGATATCAAATTATATCATAGAGCCGGTTCACTCATGTTGCATAAGGCTTTAATAGAACTGAACCTAGCCGAATACTGAAGAGCTTAAATTTGTCATAAGTTTGAGCTATGTTGGAGCTCAATATGAGTTTTAACATTTGAGATTGAGCTGCATTCGTTTCAAAATTAATAAATTTCGTGAGCAATTCGAATTCAATTCATAAATAATTCGTTTATTATATTTAACGAAATTAATTCAAATTTGACTTGTTAACTAATAACTACAAAATTCAAATTTGGCTCATTAACTAATATGATAAAAATTTGAATTCGAGCATAAACTCGATAACAAAAAATATTATAAAAAAGTTTTAAATAAACACATTCACGAGTTTTTAAATAAATACATGCCCAAATATCTAAATATAACGTTCGCTAGTTTTTAAACGAATGCTTTTGTGAGCTAATTCACTAACACGTTTATGAGCTAACAAACCAAATAGTATTAAATTTGAATTTGATAAGGTTTTCAAACTCAGATTTAAACTCGAGCTCGGTTTGTTAAAACTAATAAATAATTTCGAACGAGCTTTTTCTCGAATTGAGACTCAAATAACTCATTAGCAACTTGGTTCATTTACGATCCTAATATGCATTTAGGTCTAAAACTACAATTATTTTCTTGTTTAAATGATTTGCACACATTTAAATACAACATATTTTTAAGGGTAAATTATTACAACCTCATGTTTGGTTTGGTTCAATATAATAATTGATTTCTTTATTTTTTAAAATACATTATGAAGTTACTTAGATTTGGCTCTGTTAATTAAAAAATTTTATGTTATTTTTGAATGAAATATTATGTATATTAATCAACTAGAATATTTTGATAATCAACTAAAAAAATACCAAAAATATTTTATTTATTTTTTTAACAAATTTAATATTTTGGTTAAATTAAAATTACACTAAAAATACAAATTTAATATTTGTTATCAAATTGATGACATTAAATTTTTTGTATATTTTTTTTTAAGATAAAAAAAGACAATTTAACATTTTATTTATTTTTAACGATAAAATTAAATAGAAGGATTAAATAGTGTAACAAATCAAATTAGGAATGACAATTCAATCTAAATCTATGAGTTCTTGCTCCGTACCTAACCCAAATGGGATGGGTATATATATATATATAAGTAATTTACTTATATTTATTAATTATTTTATATATTTACTAAATACTAATTTATAATAGTATTTGAAAGAATACTTTTTTGATTTATGTAAATATACTAACATGAAATTTGTACCTTATATTGGAGAAAAAATTTATATTTATAACAAAAAAAACTAAGAATTTAAAAATTTTATTCTCATGTAAAAAACCGATTTATATTATATATTTTCGTTCAAAAAAACTCTAATAAAATTTTTTATTCCATATCACAACTTTTCCTAGTTATTTATGAATGGATTAATATCATCATTTTTATTAGTTAAGTATGAATTACGGAATATTAAAAAATTAAAATGTTGAACATTTTTATAATTTTTTGCTCTTATTTTAGAATTTATTTTGATGTGAAAGAAATTAATAATTAAGTTAAAAAATATAGCGGGAATACTAGACCCGCTTGGGAATACCCAACCCATGTTTGGGGTATGGATGAGAATTAATAGTATTTCCTTGTAGAGGTATGGGATGGGGTACAACACTCTCCCATATATTAGGATTACGATTCCTACTACACTAGAGGTGCTACACTCTGGGTAGCTATATCTTGTCTAATTTTCAAAAAAATTTTTCATTTTAAGTTATCGTCATATACGATGCATGTATATTCATTTAGACTCTATTGTCTAACTTACTGCATATACACTAAAGTAGCTAATACTAGTTTTTGTCTACCTCTAGATTCATATATGATAAGATATCATGGGCTATAAGACTGGTTCTCATGCATCTCAATTGTATCTAGTTGAGCTATAATTATTCCTTTTTCTTTTTCTTTTCTTTACTTTTTTTCTTTACATTACCTCATATGACATGATTATAAATGACAAACATAACTTAACTACAACACATAAATCAATGCAACAAAATATAAATGTATGCTATGAAAATGCCAATTTATAATTCGAGGAATTCATTGTCTCCTCTTGGCATGGGTTTAGACATCTCTGTTGTCAACTAATACTTTAACTTTATATTAGCTCTATGATCTGCGTGTATATGAAAACACACTAACCTATACATGGCTTAGTAGTATACATATGCATATCAACAACAAAAAAAATAATCACATTATTTATGATAAATATAATTGCAATACGGTCATATGTGAAACACAGTCATAACAATGTCAAGACATTCCCTATTATGCAATAGTTATGTATTTGTTCTATGCCTCTTTTATATATATATATTAATATGATCTGTAGATGACATATACTCTTTTTTTTCTTTACTTAATTATCCCCATTTATTAGTCAACGTATTGATTTCTCAGAGGCTCTGAGTGTATATCAATTCTAAGAGTAGCGTATAATTTCTCGGATTATTTATAATTATGTCACTTTACATTTCATTTCGTTTAGTAACCATTGCCTACCTTGTTCAATTGTGAGGTTTAATTCATCGCCTTAATCCCTTTAACATACAAATACTTTTCATATCAAAATTTATAGTCATTAGCCCAAATCTCATTCCTAGACTGTCTGAATACAAGGTGTGAAACATGGGTGCCCCATAAACTTAATCCACCCTATTCACTCCGATTTCCAGTCGGGAGTGCTCCACGAGCTTAAGCCTTCTTGATTGAATATGATATATCATCGATGTATAAACGAGACCAAGGGCGTTCCATGAGCTTAAGCCACGTTATTTGATTACGATATATCATCTATATGTAAATGGGATCAAGGGCACTCCACAAGCTTAAACCACCTTATCCCTAAAATATATAACTGGTTCAGTACTGTAAATCCTCGTAATGGTGCACCATTTATCCTAACTCTAGTCCATAAGTGGAGAAATAGGCATTTACATTAAAGTATCTTCTCTTTTTTAATCACATTCTTTATGTTATCATCATGGATCACATAGTATATACATGTTCACATATCATATTTATGTCCATCAATATGTTTCCATATATTTTAGCATCATACATCAATATTTATATATGATCGACATGTTTCGAACCCATCAAAACATCATTTAAACATGGGTCACCTTTTGCTGTGAATAGTGCCTTCACGACCATGAACATTAGGGCTGGTGGTGAAGCCTAGTCGTGAAAGCCACTAGACCTATGTTCATGGTTATGACAATTTTCAGCATGGTGGTGAAATGGCCTAACTTGTGCCTATAATCGAATTTTATCAAAATTCCACTTTTAAACACTTTCTAAACATAAATACAAACCATTCAGTCATTGAACACCAAAACAAACAAGTTATCACAACTCAAATCATCATACAAAATGAGTTCATCACCACTCTCACAACTTAAGTTACACACATATTATAGTCACTTAAACACATTGTCATTTTTCATGCTCATTATCATATTTACACATATTCAAGCACTCTAATTAATCTTCCTAACACTTGATCATGCTATATCATACTTGCATATTTCACATTTAATTATAATCCCTTATTTATCGCATTTTATCACATGATAAGAAAATTCATTTACACAAACATGCATATCTTCTCCCACTTCACTTCTATGGTCATGATTATTCATTCATACTCATGCTATCATATTCCATTTCATTCTTATACACTCTTACATGGCATTAGAAAATTCCAATAACTCATTAAATATACACATATTACACAAAATCCATCATTATAACATATAATTCATTTAATTTGCACACAATCCAATAATTTCCAAGTTCTCAAGTAAGAGACTTACCTCTTTTATACCGTTCTCCATACTCTTTAAATGCATCTATAGAACTTGTGCACTACCAATTCTTAATATGGGCACTAAGCCTAACTTACAAGCAATTGGGCTAGTGACCCCACAATATGCATGTGTAAATAACATTACTAACTTTCAATAATCATATTCCATTCTACATTTTTTGCCATTGATAACTTGTATGCCTAGAATATTAGGTCATACTTTATCATTTATTTAGTTAATATATCCTATACAAATTCAAGGGCCATTTCTTATGTAATTCCCATATAACTCTATTCTCATTAATTATGTATTTATAGATTATGGATCTCGAGTGCAAACCATGCTATCTAATCAACCTTAACTTTAATTTATTTCTTCATATACCATTTATATATATCTTAGTTACCATTTATTTCCATTAGCATGCCATATATCCCATTTTTATGTCATTCAATATTATATCATTTCATTTAAGTAAATTAAAATGCACGTGCACTTACCTCTTATGGAGGCAATTCAAATCCAAGCTTTGAGCTTGCCTAGGCTCCTTGATAGTTAATTCACCTTCCAAAGGCATCACCTAAACATAGTCACAATTATTTCTCATTAATTCAAGTTATATATCAATATCTATTGCTATATATAACCATATACTTTAATCCCTAACTCAAAAATCATTAAGCTAGGTTCTTTCTTACTTAAATCCTTCTCTAAACATGCAATTCAACTCAATCTAGCCTTAAGAAGTGTTTTTCCTAAATAATACTCAAGGTTCCATATCAAACTTACATATTAACAAATGAATTTCTACCCAATTCGGGTAAATCATGTCAATCAAGTACAAACTTGTTAAAATAGGAGGGAAAACATGAAATCTTACCCAAAGAAAGAAGAAAATAGAGTTGATTTGGTAGAAGACCAAGTTCTCTCAAGCTCCACATTTTCTCTCTCTAACTTCACCTTCTTCCTTGATAAATCTCCTAAATTCATATGTAAATCTTGTTATAGAGTAGTAAATCTTATGTTTTAGGAGCCTAAAACTTATCAAAATCATGGGGGAGATGAGTTCTCTAAAGATTTAGGGCATTTCTAGGGTTTTGAAGCTTTTAGGATCAGGTTTAAATGAAATAAATGGAGTTTAGGCTATTTATAGCAGTCCTCTTCACGGCCTGGTTCATGGTCATGACCAATTTTTGCCTCGGCCAAGAACTATTCTACCTAAAATCAAGATTTCAACATTCATGACCATGACAAATTTTGTCACAGGTGTGAACCCTTCATTTTCTCATTTTTTTTCTTCATTCTTTCATCCCCCAATGCAAACCTAGGCCAAAATTAACCAATATACCTTACATATACCCCAAATATGCCTCTCGTATATTATTAATTCATATATACATATATTTTTAATTATTACTTTTAATTACCAAAATACTCTTCATATATCATTTATTCATATGTTATAACTAAATCCTATTTGTGTGCATTACACTAGGACGGAGATATAAATTTACTAATGGGGAAGGGAATAAGGAGGGTGAATCCGACCCCGATCTGCCTTGTTGCCACTCCAAAATAAAATCTGAGGGATTTCACAATATATTTCCAAAAATGGAGTGATCAACTTATGTATTCAACCAAATTTCATGGAGTCACAGTAATTTATCCTATTTTTAATGTATAATGCTTTTTTGTTATTGTATATTTATTCTTTTTTACAAAGAGAAAAAATTTGATTTGTTTTAGCAGTAAAACTTTGTAATTTGCATAT
Source organism: Balakata baccata (assembly GCA_949630135.1). Lineage (NCBI taxonomy): Eukaryota > Viridiplantae > Streptophyta > Magnoliopsida > Malpighiales > Euphorbiaceae > Balakata > Balakata baccata. Next base: position 84,851 of record CATIWF010015577.1, on the reverse strand, counting down.
TTGATTTTATTTTTAGTATTTTACAATGTTTTAGTAGTCGTTACTGTTTAGGATGAAAACCCATTAGTTTTTGTATATTTATGGATGAAAATGGTTCAACAAAAGTAAGTCATATAGTGAAAGAAAATTGAGTTGTATTGAAGATAATGAATTTGTTAAAAACACACAAGTTCATTCGTTAGAAATTGTAAGTTTATTATAATTAAACATAAGTTTAAGTCATATGTAACATTTTGAAGTTGTTCAATTTCATCATTTAATTCCCTAATGCTATTTTTAGTCTATATGACCCCTTATATTCCATTTTTGGTTTATATCACCACCTTATAATATAAAAAAAAAACTAACATTTAGCTATAACAAATACAAGAGTGGCAGAAGATATAGACATGTGCATCACACATGTGATGACATTGTTATTCTGACTAATGAGTTGTTAATGCATAGGAGATTGTATTTCCATATCATCAATTGTTTCACCCATGAATTTAAAAAAGAAACAGAGGAATCTTTTTATACTTGAATAAATATCAAAAGACCTCAAACTCCATTGCAAAATTCAACATATTAGTGAATAATCACAGAAAAATAAGGGGAGAATAATTAAAATCCAATGCAGCTAAATTCAGTCCACACTTAACGTAAATGAATTTCAAAACCCATATTAAATCAAATCCAACAAGTCAAGAAAACTTTTGGATCAAAGAAAAATCACGAAAGACTATAAACAAAGCAACAACAAAAGAATGAGTTGAAAGAAAAGCAAAATCATAAAAGCTGGAGCTACCAATGACAAATAAAAGAGAAGAAAAAAAAAGTTACCCTAAAGAAGTTTTTTAGTGGTTTGATTAGGATCTATAGAGTAGTATTTAAGCATTGCATAAATATCTTCTTCATTAGAATTACCTGTGATCTCTTTTATGTTCTAGATCATCTTATTGACATTGCTCAGGATTGAAACCCTAACCCTACCAATCGCTCATCTTCACTAACCCAAAGCCTTCCTTTTGCTTTCATAACTTTCAAATTTACAAATATAAATTAATAATAAAAATATCTGTATAAGGCATGTGTGTACAAAAAATCTATAGATATAAAAATGAGTTATTATACATACCTAATTTGTTAAAAAGCAGTTTTTGGTCTGTAATACAAACCCCAAACCTTAAATTAAGATCTTAGCATGTGTTGAAGGGAAGTAAGATCTTTGGTTATACAAAAAATAACAAAATCTACTATAAGATCTAAGCATTAAATCTATATAGAAAGCAAAAGAAGAAAAAGAGAAGAAACAAAAATGGGAAAAATAGTTAGAAAATGGGGGAATAAAAGAGAGTTTGGTTAAATAGGGTGATTCATGCAACCAAAATTTTGTATGAATCCACCTTCCATGCCACATCAGCTGCAAGTGGCATAATGTTGATTTTTATTGAATTAAGAAGTGGCAGTGTGGATCAAAAATATAATATGAGTAAAATTGGCCAAAAACGATTTTAGGGGGCTAAATGGTGAAATTGAACAACTTCAGAGGGCTACATATAACTTAAGCCTTAAGCATAAAATTCATCATTAAATTCATAAGTTAAAAAACTACAGTTTAAAATAACATAAGTTCATTTATTGGAAACTGTAAATTAATTATAATTAAACAAAGTTCATTATCGAATTCTTAAAATTAGAAACTACAATTTCACAAATTTAAACAACACAAATTCACTATATTCCTTATAGTTAAACATAAGAATCATGATGACTCTTATTAATAATGAACTTGGCATTAATAAGCAATTAACATATGAATATATTATACTCAATTAATCAACATATAACAAGTTAATAAGTTTATCAAACATAATTGTAGTGATATGATATGCTAATTGTATTTTCCAACTATCACATCATATTTTTTTTAGTGAAAATATATTTAAATATCACATTATAATATTTTCAAAATGATTAGTATTAATTTAAAATAACTAAAAAATTTGATAAGATTTTGTAATAAAATGATAAATATTGATATCGTTTATATTATTTGGTATAAGGTATATTTGACCCCTCGTAATTGTCTCGTTTTGCCATTTTGTCCCATTTTTTTGTCCATTTAGCAACTTTCTCCATTTTTAGTTCACTTTGTCATCTATCAATTTTATAAAATATTACATATGGCCACAATTAAATGAATGGTTGCAAAAATGGTAGACGCATGTTAGAGAGTCTGTCTAACATGGTTGATAGGACCAATAAATGGTTGACACATCATAATCATAATCCATGTCAACGATTTGATTTATATGTGGATAAAAGAGTTTTAAATAAAAAAAAATGTGACTTTTTTTATTTAACTTCTTGAATTGACTAAGTAAACCCTAAATTTTTACTACTCGAAAGTTTAACTTCTGAAGAGAGGGATAATCGAAATTGTGCAAAACCTAATCTTTGATTACTTTGGGTTTTACGATATTTGAGTGTGATTTGGTCAAACACCAACTAATTAGAATGAGTTTCTATTTGAATGATTTATTCAAAAACCCTAAAGACAAAATCGAAGATAAAGAGGAAGAAGAAGGCAATCACGATTTGGAGGGGGAAAATATGTTATAGTGTTTGAGCTCAAAAGGAGAGGAATTTATTCTAACCTTTCACTTTATGGAGATGCATGATTAGTAGTAATAGGGGTTAAGTTAATCTCTAATGAAAAGGTATTGTGCTAGCTTGCTTTTGATATTTTTCTTAACATTAAGGATGTTATGATAGGTTTGCTTTGTTTAATGTGGGCTAATAGTCAATTAGTGTTTCTATATGCATAAATACCTTAGATGCAATTCCTTTTTAATATTAATTAAGTAAAGTAGATTCTTTTTCTGTGTGATTGAACACAAGATTTGAAATGTCTAAAGTTATCAGTGTTGTGTTTCATTATAGTGGTCATTTCAGAAGTGGTTTTATAGCATATGAAAATGGAATAAGTGGGACAGAGGATATAAAGGTTGATAAATTATCTTTACAAGAGTTCATGGTTATTTGAAAGATTATGGGTTTAAGAGATCAATGGTGAATGGTTTTTACCAAAAAGATGAAAAGGGTAATTTTAATAAGATAAAAATTGATGCTTAACTGTTTAGTTTAATAAATGGGTTTAGGGACTTTGATGAATTACATGTTTATGTTTCACATGCTTCAGAATCACCAATAATTGTCTCAAACGAGTCACATGAAGGCCATATATTAGATAAGGCATGTTGAGGGCAATTTAATATAGATGTTGGGAGTAGTGCTATGGTTTCTTGTATTGACAATATGAGTATAAATACTTAGTTTGGGGAGGAGTTGCCTTATAATGAGTTAGGTAGGTTATAGATAAAGAAGGCTCAAATTTAGGTGAGGGTTGTTTTATGTTACACAGCCACAAGAATTGATAGTTGAAAACTTCAAAATTTAGGGTAACAATAGTGACACAGATGAATCATATGAAGAGGATTTCAATGAAGAAGAATATGATTTTGATGGTCCAATTATGGATGAAGAATAATCCAACCAAGATAATGAACCTATAGAGGCTAGATTATGTGCAAGGAGTTATTATAGGAGAAAGGGCAAAAAGGCTACAAAAAAGCCTGAGGATCCTATTTAGGTTATGGTAGGAGAGGTTGATACTAATAAAGGATTTGAAGATGCCAGTGGATCATAAAGAAATTATGAAAGGCTAATTAGGGGTGATGAGCCCTCTTTTGAATTAGATGTGAAAGGAGTGAAGATTCTAATGAAGAATTAAAAGATGATAGTGAGTTGCCTAGTAGAAGGTATAATACAAAAGTTATATATAAGGATCCTATTTGGGTTAAGGTGGGAGAGGCTAGTACTAACAAAGGATTTAAAGATGCCAGTGGATTGCAAAGAAATTATGAAGGGCTAATTAGGGGTGATGAGCCCTCTTTTGAATTAGATATGAAGGGAGTGAAGATCCTAATGAAGAATTAGAAGATGATAATAAGTTGCCAATTAGAATGTATAGTACAAAAGTTAGACATGGTCCTTGCTGTGCTATTATTGATTTTCAATTGGGTATGATTTTTGACAACGACAATCAATTTAGGCAAGCAATAGCTTGGTATGCAATTGAAAATAACAAATAAGTGAGGATTAGACCTAATGATTGGAATAGGGTAAGAATGAAGTGTAAAAAGGAAGGCTGCCTTTTGTTGATTTTTGTTGTATTGATGGTATGTCAGGGGATTTTAAACTGAAAACATATAACCATGTTCACAAGTGTAGCAACTCAAATAAGAACAAGTTATCCACATTAGCTTTTTTGGCTAGATGCTATAATTCTAGAATTGTATCACAACCACATTTGAAATTGTAGGAGCTTGTAAATCTGCTAAGAAATTATTTTGGCAAAGCTATTGGGAAGAATATTTGTAGGAGAGAAAAAGTGAAGATGCTGACCAAACATATGATACACTATAAAGAGGAATATGTAAGGTTGTATGATTACTATGATATGATAAATCAATATAACCCTGGCAATACTTGTTTTGTGTGCACGAGTAAGCAAAAAATAGAAGGGAAAGAGTTTTTTTGGGTGTTCTATGTTTGTTTTGATAGGAAAGAGTTTTTTTGGGTGTTCTATGTTTGTTTTGATAGGAAAGAATTTTTTTGGGGTGTTCTATGTCTGTTTTAATGCATTAAAGAGAGGCTGGTTAGAAGGAGAATTATAGTTTCGACAGTTGTTTTTTGAAAGGGATTTGCCATGGGAAACTATTGATCGCCTTCGTAAAGATGCTAACAATGAAATGTTTCCCATTACATGGTGTGTGATTCAAAGTGAAACTAAGTATACCTAGATCTGGTTTAGCAGAGCAGTGATTGAAGATTTAAATTTAGGAAGTGGAGAAGGCTTAACAGTGATGAGTGATATGCAAAAGGTAATATGTTATTAAATTTCATGTAATCTTTTACTCAATTGGTTTGTTGGCTTAACAGTGATGACTAATTTGTGTCTACTTGGTTTATTGTTATAGAGGCTTACACTAGTAATTACTCTTGATACAGACATAGATTGTGTGCTAGACACATCTAGGTCAATAAAAAAAAATATCCTAATGTAGAAAGAAGAAAGGCTTTATGGAAGATAGCAAAGTCTACATTTGAGTGGAGTTGAAAAACATATTGATTGAAATGAGTCACTTAGGTAAAGGTGTAGTGAAGGCATTATTGTGTTATAATAAAGAGACATGGTGTAGGTCTTTTTCAATTCATCAATAAAGTGTGATTTGTGTTCACATAAGTGTCATACAAATGGCTAAGAGTTATTGTAATATCCTTCGATATAACTAGAATTCCCTCTAATTATACCAAGACATGTTATAATACATGAGATTCAAACCATGATTAAATAAAAATCTTTTATATACCATGACCATGATAACTTGAAAATAAATACTAAAATACACTTTATAAAAGTGAAGAGTTTACTTCACAACTTTAACAACCTTCGAGCTATACCGGGCTTAAGTATTACAAAATTTTCTCACAATGCATTAAAAATACAATACTCTTATTACAACTTGAAAACTATGAATACAACAAATGCATATATCACCAACCCTCATAGTGTCAGCTTGACCGTTGACTTAATAGGCTTTGTCTCTTTGTCAACTTTAAGCATATCCCTATAACTCCCGTATGAGGGGAAAAACTATACACATGTTAAGCAACCAATGCTTAGTGGTACTTATAATCATTCAATTACACAGACACACACACTTACTAATACCTTTATATAAAGGTATCAGTGATTGTATATGTCTGTGTAATTAAATGATTATAAATACCACTAAGACAACCTACAATGAGAGGATAACATATTGCAACAATTTCATTAAGCAAAATAGCCTTTATATTGGAAAATACATCAACAGTCATAAACAAGAATATATGAACTATTAACCACTAATTAAAAATTTGGTAATGATAATAACCACTTACTGAAAACTAGCTCAACAATAACCCATTATTAACAACTTCCTAAAGACTAGGATAGCAGAACATAAAAATGAAGATTTTTATTTTTGTAACAAACCCTCCTTTAAACTAATGTTTTCAAACATCAAGTTTAAAGAATATTCAGAACCTCTTCAAACCAAATCGCTCGATTGTAAACTCCAAACAAATTCCTCAACTTTAAAAAAATAGCTAATTTGAGGGGTTTTGTAAAAAATCAGCAACTTGATCTTCACAGACAAAATCAATAATTTTATCCCTTAAGAGACCATGCAATAAGTGGTACCTCACATTAATATGCTTATATCTTCCATGAAGAATAGGATTCTTTGAGAGCTTTATTGTTGAATTGTTGTCACAAAAAAAATTGGGTATAACTTAATTGCTTAAACTACATTTGTTTAAGAATTTCCCTCAACCAAAGTGCTAGACAAACACAAGCTGTTGCTACAAACTCAACTTTTGTAGATGACAAAGTAACAATCATTTGTTTCTTTGATGACCATGAAATACAACAGTATCCATTATAAAAAAATACCAAGATGTGCTCTTTCTATCATCCAAATCTCCAGCATAATTGTTGTCTGTAAATCCAATCAAATATGATTGTTCACCCTTTTTTGTAGAACATACCAAATTTATTAGTACAATGCAAATACCGAAGAATCATCTTTAGAGGCTAAGTTGTAATTCTTGAGATCAAACTTATCCAAAAGTTCTTAGGCATATTTCTTTTGAAACACAAAAATTCCAATATCATATTGCACTATTTTTATGCCAAGAAAGTAATGCATCATCCCAAGAACAGAAATTTCAAATTCAAGCATCATGGTTTGTTTAAACTTGTCAAACATAACTTTAACATTTCCGGAGTATATCAAATCATCTACATATAAGTATTCAATGAGAAATTTTCCTCCATTTTCATTTTTTGTGTAAAGAGTATGCTCATATAGACAATTTTTTAAAATCCTTCCTTAAAAAAATAAGAATCTATATGACTATACTAAGTTCTAGGTGCTAGTTTTAGTCCATATAAAGCCTTTTTCAATTTGTAAACGTTACATACCTAGGAGGTTGATCAATAAATACCTCTTCCTTTAAACCTCCATATAAAAATGCAAACTTGACATCTAGTTGGAAGATGGGCCTTGAGTTTTGTGTTGCTAGTGCAATCAATGATTTGATCGTGCCATGTCTTGCTATAGGAGCAAATACCTCTTTGTAGTCTATGCCAAACTCTTACTTATAACCTTTGACTGCTAAATGTGCTTTGTACTTGTCAACTTTATCATTTTCTTTAAATTTCATCTTGTAGATCCACTTAACATTAATTTCTTTATGCCTCTTTGGAAGGTCTATAAACTCTTAAGTTTTATTTCTTTCAATAGTTGCAATTTCCCCATCCATGGCCTTCTGCTATTTTTCTTCTTTAACAGTAACTTCAAAGACTATGGGATCGCAATCTAAAAATAACACAAAATGTGTAAGTGAATCATTTATATTTAATATCTCATAATCTGACATCTATGATGGTCTTCTTCTAATATGTTGAGAATGTGAACATGTTACTGCACAAAGTTGATCATCATATTCTATTGTTATTGGTAGAGATGTTGGTAAAGTTTTAGAGGTTGTAGGAATGCCATTTTAAGTATTTTATAGGGCTGAGCTATTGGAGCATTTGTCATCATTACTGCTGCATTTCCACCATCAAAATCTATTGGAAGTTGCTTTCCACTTGTATTGCTGCTTTATACCTGTCTTTTCTTCATAAAAAAATGATATCACGATTGATGATTATTTTCTTAGTGATAGGATTATACAACTTGTAGACTTTTCAGTGATCATTAACACAAAGAAAAATGCATTTTTCAACTTTGTTGTCTTACTATTTTCTCCTTTAATCTGGAACTTGAGTGCATGCTATACACTCGAATATGGGAAAATCATCTACAATTGGTCTATACCCACTCTATACTTCTTCAGGAGTTAACAGCTAGACTAGGACTTCTATTTAAAATATAAATGCTCCACTTTACTACTTCAAGCTAGAAACTCATAGGAAGGACACTCTTTTGTTGAATGGCTTCGCACCATATAAAGAGTCATTCTATTTTTTTCTTTTGCTTATACTATTTTGTTGGGGTGTATAAATTGTAGTCAACTGCATTTTAATTCAATATTTGTCATAAAAATTAGCAAATTCTTGTGAGTTATACTCTCTACTACGATTGGTGCGTAAGATCCTAATTGAACTACTAACTTCATTTTTAACTAGTACTTTAAACTTTTGAAATGTTGCGAAAGCCTCTGACTTTTCTTACAAAAAATAGACTTAAGTTTCCTAGCTAAAATCATCAATGAATGATATAAAATATCGTTTACCTCCATTTAAAGTTGGTGTAATCAGTCTACACAAGTTAGAATGTACTAGTTACGGCCTCTTCTTTGCCCTCTATGACTTTCCTTTTGGAAAAATATCTTGATATTGTTTGCTAACAACACATTCTTCACATATTTTTGAAGGAGACTCAAATTTCAGAAGGCCAGCCACTATGTTTTTCTGCTACAAGGCCTTCAAACCTCCAAAACTGATATGACTATAGCGAAAGTGCCATAACCATGTTGTATCCTTTAGTTTTGTAGATAGACATGTTTGAGTGGTGTGATTGAGATATAAAGGGAACATTTGATTTGATGTCATCTTCATTTAAGCAATTAAGCCCAATTTTTCATCATGGATTCGGCATACTCCATTTTGGTTGAAACCTTTTCTTAAAGCTATCTAACGCTAAGCAGATTAGTTTTTAAAGTTGGAACAAACAAGGCATAAGAAATAGAATGAACATTCCCTTTTGTTTGAATTGTAACTCTTCCTTTTTCCCAAAACAGATACTGTAAAGTTATCACCAAACTTTACAATATTTCTAAATGATTCACCCAAATTAGAAAAAACTGATTTGTCTCCACACATATGGTTGTTACAGCCCGTATCCAGATACCATAAATTTGGTTGAGTCTCCTCTTTAGTATGACACACTATGAGAAGAAAACCTTCTTCTTTATCCTTTTCTACAAAGTTAGACCTTTCTTCACGATTTTTATTTAAATTTGTATGGCATTCTAAGCAAGAATGGCCATACCTATGACATTGATAACATTTGACTTTAGATTTGTCTACTGATAACATTGATAACATTTGAAGGGATACAGTGCTTGCCTGCTTGTTATTAAAATCAACACTAATTTGATGTTACTGACTAGATGCATGGTCTTGTGTAATAATACCGAGTATAGGCTATTTTTAGTGTTAGGAGAAAAACAACAATAGGAGAAATTGTTAATTCAATATTCAAAAACCATAGAAATGGAAAATGATCTGAAGCCTGTGTTCCATACAGTTTCCTTAAGACAAATTTGCCTCATACCACCGGTGTTTAGGATAACTGGCATTTGTCTCCCAGGATACAACAGATTTAAAGTAGTTGTTGAACATACAACACCTACTTACAGTGAACTGAATATCAGTCACACTTTCTATCACTTGAGAATAAGAAAGAAAAAGAAGATAAAAACTTTTCAACAAGAAGCAAATTCAACTTAAAAGAAATCTCTTCACAACACAAGCCAAAAGCTCCTATTTATACTAGATGGAGTAGACATGAGATTAATTGTGATTAATTTCTTTTAAAGGTTGTCAATAATGCCTTTGTAACTCTCAAATAATGGTGAAATTAATTTTTGAAACATCAGAAAATGAAATTTCAAAAACAAGAAGCTCAAAAGACTAATCTAGAACACAATTCACACAGGCATGTGGATTTGCCACATACATTCTGCAGCACAACGACACGGGCGTGTGGATCCATACGGGCGTGTCAATGGCCTGGTCGTGTGGATCCATACAGGAGTGTAGAATCCACACGACCATGTAGACTACTAGCCGTGTAGATCAACACAGGAGTGTTGTTCAATTTCAATTTCCAAAAATAAAAAAAATATATGTAAAAATTGGGCTTAGTCTGGACCATGAGATTTTGGGCCGACATTCATGTACGTAGGTCGCGCATCCACGTATTGGCCCATCCCGAACCATGGATTTGCGCCCCCTGCTCCGGAGTGCGCGAGAGAGAGCCTTCCATTCTACTTTCTTACCCATGTAAGAATGTATCTTAATATATAAAGATAAGTCCAATTCACATAATAGTGATATGGGACAAAACTCCCACTCCCACTTTCACTTTTTCTCTTAATATCTCCTTTGCAAGGAGCTTACTTTGAGCTTCAATTTCTATTCAAACATTCTCCATTTTGAGCATATGAATACATTAATTCATAGTCCTCATGTCAAGGAACACATATATGATCTTTCTCCCAAAATCGAGTTATGGGACCCACTCAAATTATCCTTTCAAAATGGCTCATAATCACAATTTTTCTAGCAATCCCCCACATGAATAAAATTGGGCAAAAAAGTAAGACGAACAAAGCCTTACTACGTGATAAAGGTGTTACCTTTTGAACCTTTCCTTATAAAAGTATATTTAATTTACCCACTGTCAGTTGACATGATGTCATTAAACTGTTCAGTTTTCTCAAGTAAATATGATACACTCCACATAGGAATCTTTTTGACAAAATTTAGTTCTCATTGTTATGTTCATTTTGGCCCTGAACATCTACCTGGTTCTACAAGAGTTTTTGGAGAATTGAATTTTAACACCTTGTCCTTTGATGCGGCCCCATTTCACTCCCATATAGGTGATACCTTACACAAATGTATCATTAAAAGTATAATTTAACCTCATTTCCAATCTTCATTAGTATATCCCCTCTTCTTGTAAAATGAGAATTGTAAAATGAGATGATTAATTGTAAATGGTGATACGATACATATACGAAGGAGATAGAATTTGTAAATTTACAATAAATAAAAGAGGAGAGAGAAAATTTCATTTGAATAACAAATTTAAATGAGTCTCACTTCTTTTATTTTATAATATTTTAATTATAAATAATAAATATATTGTATTAAAACATTAATTAAATTCCTATCACTATATAATTAAATTAGTTTGAAAATATAGATAAAATTTTACTGATATCACAGCAAGACTACACTTTGCAATTGCAAAGTAGTTATGTCCTGTTGGACTTTAAGCATCACAACATTCTAGTTTCCGACTCTCCTTGTTTTTGGTGTGTATTCTTGCCTTTCTGTCCACCTTTTCCATGTCCTTTTGTGCTTGTTGTTGCTGCAATGCTTGTTCTTCAATATCTTATTAGGCTATCTTTTACTCATGGACTAGCAAGGAATTTTGTAATTCATCTATTGAAAGAGTCTCAATGTCTTTAGACTACTGAATAAATGTCCTTGAATGAAGAATTTTTTCAATAATTGTGACATCCTCTAGCTTCTCTCCATGAATCCTCATCTTGTTTGCAATTGCCATTGTCCTAGAAAAATACTGTGAAATAGACTGCCTTGCCTTCATTTAAAGAATCTCAAACTCTCTACGAAGAGCTTGGAGCTGTTCTCGGTTTGCCCTTGCATTCCTTTGATAGTTTTTCTTCATGGAATCCAAAATCTGTATAGAGGTTTCTTTGTAATGAATTATCTTAAAGATCGAATAATCAATTTCCTAGAAAAGATAGGTCCTAGATTACACTTGCTTCCATTTACCTACTATTAAATTACATAGCAAACAACCATATATATATATACAACCATTTCGTGTAATGAAACACAACGATTCAATACGTAAGCTCAACATATCTCATGGGTTAGGAGCACTCATACAAGCTTAAGACCCCTTATCCCATCCACAACCAAGTTCCAACGAGCTTCTCTAGTTGAGAGCACTTAAATATCGAGCTTCAACCACCTAAACCAGTAAGATTAAGAGCTATCAAATACTGACCTTTAGCCACCTTAGTCTTACACAAATAAACTAAGCTCCACTGAGTTTCTCTAGTTAAGAGCGCTAAAATATCGAGCTTCAATCACCTTAGTCTTCCTATCATGGTACCATGCTCATTTCTATCTTATCGCTAAATCATCATAACACAGGCATAATAGCCTTAGCCAATCACATCATTCATATAGCAACAAGTCAATTCACATTACATGTAGCATGCAACATTCATGAGCACTAAAGAAGACATTTGATGATTAAATTGAATTTAATTTCAATCCTTGACTCAATATTGTTATCCTTTTTACGTGTTATCAATTTGTTGTGATCCTAATTTGTGAATATAATTGATCAATACATGGCTATAGAAACTTAATCTAAATATGGTATAAGCAAATAACTAATATTTATCCTATGTGGCAGTGTAACCTTACTGGATTGAACTCACTATAACTTTTTTTATATTTGTCCAAATTACATGATTCTTATTTTTAACTAAATATAACATATAAATAATAACAAGCTACAATTTCAAAGTATTTGGAGTATTATACAATTTTTTATGCAATTTCAAATCTTTCCTTATTTTTTGCCCTTAAACAATTTCAAGATACTAAGTTTCATCATTCATATCTCACATTTATAGTATTACGAAAATTTTTAGGTGCATAAACAAACCCAAGTGGAACAGTTTCCATATTTACCATGTTTCCTTATTTTTCCTTTAAGATCCTCAAACTAAAGGGAACATGTGACTGGTCTAGCATAAGGTTGACAACCAGACAAGTGTTCCTTATTCAGATCATATCTAATAAAATACACAACATATTAAGGTAAAATTTTCATAGGTATTTAGTTAAGACATAATATTTAAACTTGGCTGGAGTTATAAAGCTACAAACAAATAGCTCTAACCAAATGGACAGTCTCATTTATATTTCAACTTTTACACTAATTTTAATATAAAATTATATAGACATGTAAATCTACAACTTGTATATTTAGAATTTCTTCTAATTCGACCTCTATAAGGACCAAATAAAGTGAAAATAGAGATTAGTCTATAGAAATTATAACCAGAACCAGTCTCACTCTAGAGAGTATTTCTTTTTTTTTTAAACACCAAATCTAATAAATCCCTTTTATAGACTATACACAAGACATGTAGCAACAAGTTTTATATTTAGAACTTCTTCAAGTTCAGTCTCTATGTACTTCAAAATCAGGATGCAATTTACTGGCAGTTTACAGCCCTAATGAAGATTAGCACAATAGAATTGATTACTTAACAATTATAAGCCTTACTAAGTCAATCTTGCTACCAAAACACATGGAATTATGAATGTGAAACATATGGCTATTGCAGTGAAAGAGAAGGGAGAATGGGGGAAAGCAAAGAGAAAGGTGTATATGCTAATAAAACAAGGTGGAAGATGTTTATCTCCACTTTCCACCGCCATAACCCCTATTATTCTTTTCTTTTCTTTTTTTATTGTTAATAATAATAATAATAATAATAATAATCACTAATCTATACAAAATGCAATTTAATCTTTTATCTTAATTTTAATTAAATTCACTATGTTACATTTTTACTAATTTCAATCTAACCATTTGTTAAGTCCTAAATTAGACTTCGATCATAAAAATGTTATTTAAATTGCAATTGTTCTTAGTGTCTAGAAGGTCCAACACATCCAGCCTCGAAACTCATGTGTCAACCAGGATCCAATTTGGCAGTCATCACATATACCTCTCATAAACCCTAGTATAACTCCGATATGACACTAATACATCATGCATACATTGCTTACATCCTTGTTACAACTAAATCCTAACTAGCAGACATTATAATTATGGGATAAGTATATACATGAAATATATTAAAAAAGCTTGAAAATGGGTTGTTCACACCCATGAACAAGGTGTTCATGGCCGTGAACATTGTGGTTGTGCATTTTGAACAATTGTTTACCTTCACGGCTGTGACGGTATGTGTCACGCTTGTGAGGCTCTGGATATAAATAATTAACTAGTCTTTTTCATCATAACACACATGAAAAACCCTACCTGTCACCCCCAAACACCAGATCCATTTTCCAGCCATTTCCCTTCAGTTCCCTAACCCCTTTTTTGGAATGAGTGAATTAAGATTTTGGGATTTATTTACAAATGAATTCTCGTGTTTGGAATGATATAACTTAAAACATGGAATTCAATTGAATTCCATTTAATAGTGTTTGGAACAAATCCAGAATTTGATATTCATTTACATATTTTTCTAAATTACCTTGGTAATGGCTTTATAAAAATTGTATAAATAAATATGCATAAACATATACTTGGATTAAATATTTTTTTTATGTAGAAATAAATATGCATATTTATTTCTATGTAGAAATAAATATGTATAAACATATACTTGGGTTAAATATGTATAGCAATAAACTAATTTTGTTTAAACATACACTTGCAATATTTAAAAAAGAAAATCTCAAACATAATTATAGTTATAATTATTATTATTTACAATTTATATAATTTGATTAAATTTATATAATGAGGCTTCTAGAATTTAATTGCTCTTCAAAGTGAAGAGGGAAGAAAACAAAAATAGAAAAAGAGAAAGGAGATAGTCTGTATTTGTGAAATGAGAAATGAGAAGAAGATAAAAGTTAAATTGATTTTAAGTCAATAAAGTTATTTTATCTCACTCAAAAACCATGAAGAATCACTCTTTTGATATTGTTAGGTATTTGTAATCTGTTCTTGGGGAGGATGGAAACGATAGTGAAAAATTGTTGTAAGAATATGGAAAAAGCTTATATACAAACCTTTTACAGTCATGAAGAGTTATTGCAGCAACCGACCTTAAAAAAATCATGTTTATCCCAAATATTCGATGGTTACGATCGTAAACCGAGTTGTGGAACCCACCCGAATCATCCTCTCAAAATAACTTATAATCACAATTTTTTCCAACACTAGCTAACGTTGGGGATCACAAATTTGTATAGCTATAAAGGATCTTTTTCAATAATTGAAAGTTATTAAAGCAATTGAATGCCACATCCAAAATTTCTCACCTTGAAAGGTTGAATGATAGTCTTTTTCGCTACTACGTACTACTCCATGCGATAGGAGAGAAGATGATCTTTTAGAATATTCAACCACATCAATCTTGTATAGAGTTTGGCTTAAATTAGGGTTTAGCTGTTAGGACACTTCACATTAACTAGTTGCAAAATCTAAGTGTTTCATGTAATAGTTTAATGAATCCCATTCCTCTTCTTGTCTCTTCTTTCTTCTTATTCTTCTTTCTCTCTCATTCTCTTTACACCATTATCAACTCAGTTTACCACCCAAACGATTATTACTAGTTTTTTACTCTCTCATCACTTTGGTAACATTAGTTTTTCCAAAATCTAATCAGATTTTGTGGGAACGATGAGAAGAAAAATCGGATGTCAGGCTATCCCTCATGTTTCTCCTATTTTTCTACTTTCTTTCTCAAATCTGATACCAAAAATGAACGCAAAGGGTAAAAAAAACATTGAACTGGATAGTTTGAGTTTCGAGCACCACCTTATAGACCCAAGATAATGGCATGCCAATTTGTGGAAATAAAAAAAAAGGGAAGTAGATATTTATGAAATAAATAAAACAGATAAATTTGTGGAATTTTGATATTTTGAAAGCATATTTATGTCCTTATTCCATTTTCACGGGTTATTATTACGGAGGGCTTTAAGCCCAAATATACTGGAAGACTTTTAGGCCAAGAAATTCTTATGATGAAATCCATATGTGTGCACCTACTTAATTATAATTCTTTCTTCCAATTTTCTTTATTGATCAGACTAAGGAAAAACATATTTTTACATAAAATCATAATAATTTATAAGAATATATAAAGATGATATTTGGTTACGTTATTATACTTAATAGTTTTTTTTTTTTATCACCAACAACTAAGTAAAAGTATTTAATAACACCTTAATAGTAATTGATAGCTAATATAAAGACCAAATAACTGTTGATTAAAAAAAGGTCTACTTTTTGGCTTTTTTAATGAATTTTTTATAATAAAATGATAAAATTGACCTCTTTAAAATAAAATTTATCATTTGTGAAATTTTTATTAAAAATAAAATACATCTCTTTAGAATCATTATTTTCAAAATATTATATTATATTAAATATATATTTAATTAATTAATTTAAATTTGTAAAAATATATAAGCAAAAATATTTTATTGAATATGAGGGAAAAATTATCTTTTTTAAAAAAGAGAGGTGATAAAAAAAAATCCTTCCTAAAACTAAACAACGAAAAGCAAGATTAAAAATTACATTTATAACTCATATATTAAAAAATTAAATGATCACCACTAGAAAGAGTTGGGTGGAGGATAATTAGTATTTTGTTTAGATGAGAAAATATGATGAACAATACCAAAAAAAATATATTTTTTTTTGGTCATTAATTGTAACTCCCACAATTTAGGGCCTAGAAATAATGTGGATTTTGAGGGATATTTTGGCAATTCTGGCTTATTTTATGTTTTGGTGGGCAGAACCGAATGTTGCACGGGAAATGCCAAATTGTGGTCTAGAAAGATTTTCTACTTGCAACACCAATTTCTCGTTTGAAACTCGTCTTTGGACTGTGTGCTATAAATACAAGATTTTATGTCTTTTTCTACCACCTCTTGAACCCTAGCTGCATTCCTTAAGCAGAAAACCTTCTGAACTCTTCTCCTTCCATCTCCATTGATTCTCCTTCACCTAAACATGAGTAAAACACATATAAGGTTGGATTTTTGTGAATTAATCAAGTATTTTATGGATTTTTAACTAAGGACATGATTTGAACGCTTGGGTAGATTAAAGGCTGAGTTCCTCTTATTGTTCCTTCATTTTTATCCATTAGTCAGTAAGTATCTATCCTCTTTAAGACTTTAATCACATTATTTTAGGGTTTCTTTGTGGTTTGGGGGTTTTCCTTGAATTAGGGTTTAGTTTTGATAACCCTATATGATCAAATCATGTATAGCCCTCTTTGATGGGTTCGTGACCATTAGAACGTATCTTTTCTGATAGGTAATGTGTCAGAAGGTGGAAACAATCACTGAGATAGTGAGGAACATTGATAAAGAGGGTTTTTGGCTCCATTGTTAGAGGTTTGTACATATAATCATGTTTATTCGCTTTCTGGCTGCATGTTTGCTAGTGCATTAGTAGATTTGATGAAATGTCACTGTTTGATGCCATAAGCTTTGATATGAATGGATTAGAATTGATGGTATGGATAAATGACTTTATTTATTCATAATTTTCATGATATATTGGCATATTATGAAAGCAATAGATTATGGCATGTTTAAATGATAATATGGACTATTGAATGACCTATGGTGTTTTAGGAAATTGTATTATGTTATGAAATTAAGAGAATTAGAGTTGGCATGTGAAAACTGAGTTTCACATTATTGATGTCGGGCCTTTCTCGGTTGGGAAAGGGGAGTCATGGTCAGGACTCATACT
Organism: Balakata baccata; assembly: GCA_949630135.1. Taxonomy (NCBI): domain Eukaryota; kingdom Viridiplantae; phylum Streptophyta; class Magnoliopsida; order Malpighiales; family Euphorbiaceae; genus Balakata; species Balakata baccata. The sequence goes on along the minus strand of CATIWF010015577.1, from coordinate 67,380 downwards.
ACCCCAGGCCTATACAGCTCTGCAATGGACCAGGCCAGCGGCACCAATGCTGCTGTGTGCTGAGGTATAGACATGCTTGTATGAAAGGATATGATGCTAGTTTTGATGATATTGAATACATATGTCTAATCTATTATGATGTAATATGGATATGTGATAATTCCATTAGGATGTATTAATAATGACATTATGTACTATGTGTTATGGCATGACATGAGATAAACAGACATGTATATGATGATACATGGGTAATGATAATATGTTACAATGTTTATATTGCCATGCGATATCATGGTATTAACCTTAGGGTGATTGCTCTTCATTTTGATCTTAACAATCAAATTTAATTTAACTAACTTCTTCATTTAGTGTTGTTTAGATAGTGTTTAAAGTTTCAACACATTTGGTTGTGCCAATTAAACAAGTCAAGTATTTTTTAGAGACGCGTAACTCTCGACTAAGACAAGTATCTCCCGATAGGAACTTAAGTACACACCGGAAAATATATGTCTAGATCGGAAAATATTGCTTTTTGATCTTCCAAAGTTTCTAAAGCAAAAGCAGACCGAGATAGGCAATGTCCTTACTAAGAAAGCTAATTTCCAGACCGGAAAATGTGATAGTCCGACCAGGACATTCAAAAGGCATTGACTGTTGAAGAGGAGACTCCACCAAAGTGTGCCACATCATTTGGAAGTTAAAATGACCAAAGTCAAATTGACTGATGTCCTGATTGGGAAAGTATTATCCCGATCGAGAAGCATTCAAAGCCAGCAGACCTAGGACCTGACTATGGCATCATAGAACAAGTCCCGACCTGGACAAAAAGAGTCTCGATCGGAAAAATCATATAAGAACTAGTCGTTGGAGATTTTAACCAACTAGAAGATGCCACGTGTCAAAATAGGCATTTCCTGATCGGAAAACCCATGTTCCCGACCGGGAACCTCTCTCTGTACATAAAATTAAATGCATTTGTAAGAGAACGTTAGGAAGAGTAATGGCACCCATTTGTAACTACTAATTGGTGGGTAATCAACATAAATACCCTACCGAAATGCCCTTTAATAAGTCCAACTACTTATAAGTGCCAAAATTCTTGTAATTTATTTTCTCAATATTTCTTTAATTAATTATTTTGTAAGGGTCAAGTGTTTGCCTTAAAACACTTGGGTTATCTTGTAATTGGATAATGTGAGCCAAATTATAAAGAATTGGTTGTTGTGTGAGCCATCAAAACACAAGGGAAATTTGGGTTGAGTGTTAGCCTTGGTAAAACACCTAGTTAGGAGTGAGCTAGCTAAAATTCCATTTGTAATCTAAGTGGTTAGATTAGTAAATACTCAATTGCTATTGGAGAGAGGAGTAGGGTTAGCTAACATCCGAACCTTTGCAAAATTCGTATCTCCATCTCTTCTATCTTTTAGCTTCTTTGTGTGTGCAAAAATTTTTATTTTTCCACCAATTCATCCCCCTCCCCCCCCCTCTCTTCTTGGTGATTGTTTGGGTAACAATTGGTATCAGAGTAAGGTCTAGAAATCAAGCTTCATTAGCTCTATCAAAGATCTAAATTGGCCCAAAAAGGATTTCAAAGCCTCAAACCTTACTTTGATTGGTCAAACTATACCCATTGGAAATGGAGGCATGCTTGGATAGTGGAGGTATTGATGTGTGGGACAGTGTTCGTAAGAAATGGACACCCCCAATAAGGAAGAATGTTGAAGGAGAAGATGAACCTCTTCCAAGAGATGAGTGGATTGAACCCCACAAAATAGCAAATGGCGAGAACAAGAAGGCTATGGCCATTCTAGCAAGCTTTCTCTCTCTTGAAGAGTGTGAGAGAGTTCAACATTGTCCAACCGCCTATAGTATGTGGAGGACTTTAAAGAACTATCACGAAGGTACAAAGCAAGTTCATTCAAGCAAGATTCAACTCGTTATGAACGAATATGAACTCTTCAAGATGAAGCCTAATGAGACCATCACTGACATAACTAACTGCCTACTCTCCATCATCAATAACATGAAGAAATATGGAAGACATACAAGCCTTGAAGATATAAATAACAAGATCTTGAGAAGTCTTCCAATGAAGGACTATGGTTCAAGAGTGGCGGGTATAGAAGAAGCCAATGAAGATTTAAGCACCATTCCCACCGATGTGCTCATTGGCAAGCTTCTAATACATGAGATGGCTCTTGTTAGGGAAAAAGAGCTTGAAGGAAAAACAAAGAAGAAAAAGCCCCTTGTACTCAAAACAAGCACTACCTCCTCAAAGGTTCAAGACTTGGATCTCATTAATGATGGCGGGGCAAGTGAAGAAGAGGATGAGGAGATACCCATGCTATCTAGAAGAGTAAAGAGAATGATAGTCAACTATCAAGAACTACAAACAAAGGGCCTCAAAGTTCGAAGGCTCCTCATCCAACTTCAATAAGAATAAGAAGGAGATGAATTGCTATAAATGTGGAAAGAAAGGCCACATAAAATCCGAATGTCCAAGGCTCAAGAAGTACAAGGGCAAGTCTCACAAGAATGGAGGAGACAAAAGACATAAAGCTATATGGGATGATCCTACATCAAGTGATAATAAGGAGAGCCAAGAAGATGTAGCCAACTTGTGCTTCATAGCTTTGTAGGATAACTCTAATGAGGTAACTTCCACTTCATCATTTTTTTACATTAAATGCTTGTGATGATGATGATGATCTTATTAAGGTCATGAATTTAGAATTAAAGAGATATTAAATGAAAGTTGATTTCCATAAGAAAAATAGCTCCAAACTTAAGGATGATTTATCCAACCTTCAAAAGGTTGTGGAAGAGCTAAAAACTTCTAATGCTTCTCTTAAGAAGTAATTAGATGAGTTTTCATCTAGACCCTCAACCAATTCTTTACTTAAAGAAAATAATATGTTGAAAAATGAGGTTGAGGAATTGAGACTCTCTATTTCTAAATTTCACAAAGGGAAGAAAAGTTTGGATACCCTCATTGTATCTCAAAGACCTCCCTTAGTGAGACATGACTTACGCATTAATGGAGAATCATCTTAATTAACACCTAGAACTATTTTTGTAAAAGCTTCCACACTACAAACCTCCTCAATTAAGGTAAGTGCCTCTAAGGCTAAAAACAAATTACACACTAAAGCCCCTACTCAAAGAAGAAATAGCAAAGGCTCACTTGGCTTAAAAGGGAAACCTCAAAAGGCAAACAATGCCTTCTTGTAGAAGAGGCATGCGCTTAGGAAAACACCTCTTACATATAATTATATTTATTGTTGCACTTCCTCTTATGATTCAAATAAGAAGGTTATGAGGCCAAAACCCCAAGTGAAGTGGCAAGAGTCTTTTAAGACTAAGCAATGGCATTATTGCATGGAGTTTGGGCATATTAACATTCATTATTTGATAAGAAAATCCCATTGGGATCTCTCAAGATCTAACCCCCAAGGACCCATTGGGTACCTAAAAGCCAAACTTGAATTTATGTTATAAAGGTATGTATTAAATCCTCAAGCAACGAAAATGTATGGCTCTTGGATAGTGGATGCTCAAGGCACATGACCTGAAACAAAAAACTCTTCACCAGTCTCAAAAGTGTGGATATTAGCAAGGTTACCTTTGGAAACAATGCTAAGGGTAAGGTAATTGATATTGGTTCCATAAGACTTAATGGTATTTCAATCATAGATGATGTAACGTTTGTTGATGGTTTGAAGCACAACCTTTTAAGTGTGAGTCAATTATGTGACAAGGGAAATAAAGGCACCTTTAGCTCTAATGAATGTCTAGTGATCTCTTTAGATGGTCAAGAGATATCCAAAGGAGAAAAAGATGACAATACTTACATAATTGACTTACACAAGTTAACTAATGTTTCCTCTAGTTGTCTTATGTCTATTAATGAAGAATCTTAGTTATGGCATAGAAGACTTAGGTATGTAAGTATGGAATCAATTCAAAGCCTTAGTAAGAAAGAACTAGTAGATAGGCTTCCAAAGGTCAAATATTTGAAGGATAAGACTTGTGAGCCATGTCAAAAAGGGAAGAAACACTTATCATCATTCAAGCATAAAAATATTATAAGTACCTTTAGACCTCTATAACTATTGCATCTTAATTTGTTTGGACCTAGTAGAGTTGCTAGCTTGGGTGGAAAACATTATGCACTTATTATTATTGATGATTACTTTAGGTTTACTTGGATAATTTTCTTAACTCATAAAAGTGATACTTTTAAAAACTTCAAGCACTTTACCAAGAGAGTCCAAAATGAGAAGGGATATTGTATCTCTAAGATTAGAAGTGATCATGGCAAAGAGTTTGAAAATGATATTTTTGAAAACTATTGTTTAGAAAATGGTATTTCTCGTGATTTTTCCACACCAAGAACTCCTCAACAAAATAGGTAGTTGAAAGGAAAAATCGAACATTGGTAGAAATGGCTAGAACAATGCTTAATGAGTATGGTCTACCAAACTACTTTTGGGCGAAAGCCACTAATACTGTATGTTATATTGCAAACCGTGTTTTCAAAAGACCTATTTTAAATAAAACCTCTTATGATCTTTGGAATAGAAGAAAACCCAAGATCTCATATGTTAGAGTATTTGGTTGCAAATGCTTCATATTAAATACCAAGAACAACCCTGGAAACTGTGCCTCAAAATCATATTAGGGTATATTTCTTAGTTACTCCACCTCTAGGAAAGCTTAAAGAGTCTTCAATAAAAGAACATTGGTTGTAAAAGAGTCTATGCATGTCAATTTTGATGAATCCTATAGACTAGATCTTGGGAAAGGTATTCCATTGGATGATGTTATAGGTTCCATAGAGAATCTCAATCTTGATTAAGTGGAATAAGAGAAATCAACAAAGAAGAATGATCTTGATGAGGAACATGAGGAACAACTTCAAGAGGAAGAGCAATCCCAAGCTCAAGAGCAAGAAACCAATGAGCTACTAAGGGAGTGGAGGTTGGCAAGAAACTACCCAAAGGAGCAGATCATTGGTGATCCTACAAAAGGTGCAAGTACTCGTTCCAAATTTCTTGATTCTAATCTTGTTTTTGTAACTCAAATTAAACCAAAGTCAATTAATGAAATTTTGGATGATAAGAATTGAGTGATTACTAGGCAAGATGAACTCAATCAATTTGAGAGGAACAAGGTTTGGACCTTGTTTCCAAGACCTAAGAACTACCCAATTATTGGTGGTAAATGGGCCTATAGGAACAAACTAGATGAGAATGGTAACATTACAAGAAACAAGGCTAGATTGGTTGATAAAGGGTATACCAAGATGAAGACATTGATTATGATGAAACTTTTGCCCTCGTAGCAAGATTGGAAGCAATTCGTATTTTATTAGCATATACATGCCACATGAATTTTAAGCTTTTTCAAATGAATATGAAAAGTGCTTTTTTAAATGGTTTTATATTGGTGGAAGTCTATGTTGAGCAATCTCACGGTTTTAAATATCATGATCTTCCAAACCATGACTATAAACTCATTATAGCTTTATATGGATTAAAGCAAGCCCGTAGAGCTTGGTATGAAAGACTTAGTGCATTTCTTATAGATAATGGATTTTCAAAAGGGCATGTTGATACAACTCTTTTTATTAAAAAGCATAAGCATGACATTCTCATTGTTCAAATTTATGTTGATGACATTATCTTTGAGTCTAATAATGAGAATCTTTGCCAATAATTTGCTAAGTGTATGACTAGGGACTTTGAAATGAGCATGATGGGTGAGCTCAAATTCTTCTTTGGACTCCAAATTAAGCAAAACAATGATGGCATCTTCATCAACCAATCTAAATACACTAAGGAATTGATCAAAAAGTTTGGGATGGATGAATGCAAGAATGCCAAGACTCCAATTGGTGCATCAACAAAATTAGACAAAGATGAAAAGGGTAAAGTTGTTGATGAAAAGCTTTATAGAGGTATGATCGGCTCACTTTTTTATTTAACCGCCTCTAGAGCCGATATTATATATAGTGTATGCCTGTAAGCTAGATTTTAATCATTTCCAAAAGAATCACATTTGAATGTAGTAAAAAGGATTTTGAAATATCTTCATAGCACCATGCATTTAAGCCTATGGTATCCTAGGAATACTTCATTTCATATCATTGGTTTTTTAGATGCCGACTATGCCAGTAATGTTTTGGATAGAAAAAGCACATTTGGAACTTATCAATTTATTAGTGAATGTTTAGTTTCTTGGCATAGCAAGAAACAAGTTTAGGTTACCTTATCCACCACCGAAGCAGAATATGTGGCGGCGGGTTATTGTTGCACTCAAGTTCTTTAGATGAAACAACAACTCAGGGATTATGGCCAAGTGATTGATCGCATTCCCATCAAATTTGATAACACTAGTGCAATAAATCTCTCAAAGAATCTCATTCAACATTTTAGAAGCAAATATATTGATATAAGACATCATTTTTTTAAGAGATCACGTCCTAAATGGTGATTTGGTGTTAGAATTTATTGACACTAACAACCAATTAGCTGATATTTTTACCAAGCCTCTAAATGATGAAAGGTTTTGCATTATAAAAAAAGAGCTTGGTATGCTTGATGGGAACACATTGTTTTGAAAAGTTTTAAATCATGTTTTTTCATGTATGAACATGTTTATATGAATTATATACTCTTTAATTGATTAATGTGGATATTATGATTCTTGTTTGATTCATGATATCTTGTATACATAAGTTGATATTTTAAGTCTATTGAAACTCAATTTAATAGGCTAAAAGACTCAAATTATCAAAAATCATTTATGATCATAATCTATGATAGGCCACACTAGGGTACTTTAGTCATATTTCCTTTCTTTCCTATAAACCTTCTGAGTACCTATAACTCCCACTCAAGAAAGACATTTTTCGCTCAAGAATGACATCCCGCTCGTGATATCATCCCTTCCGTTCGTGACTTCTTGGTCTTCGAATTAACCCTTGCAATTGTTCATGTCCCGCTCGGGATCCTTCATTTCTCGGTCGGGAAATTTGAAAATATTTCAACCGTTGCACCTCTTTAAATGTGCATGCTCGGGAATGCACATGTTCCCTTCAAGACTGTGCCCAACATTTCAAATTTTTTTACCGTTGGAAGGTTTTCGGTCGAGACTACCATGATGGCAGCTTTTTGTAACTGCCACCAATCAAATCTCATCCATCATAACTCTCATTAAAACTCCTCAAACAGTAACATACATTTTTCAAACACTATAAATAGCCCTCTTTTCTCGTTTTTTTCCTCACTTTTGTATCCAAACTCTCTCTCTCTCTCTCTCTCTCAAATTTTTTCTCTCTAATCCCAAAATCATCAAATACTCTCTCTACTTATCATCTCAAATGACAGCCAAATCTGGCACTTTAAAATCAAAAGCCTCCAAAGCCAAAAGAATGGCATCTTTTTCCTCCAACTTCACCTCCTATAATGACATCTTCAATGCTTTCTCAAATGAGGAGAAAAAGCGCTATGTAAACATCTTCGTTAAGAAATTCATCTCCAAGTGCACCATCAACCTAGACGATCTTGAAAAGTTGGGTGTCAAAGATGAAGTTATTGGCACTCTTGAAGAAATAGGTGGACAAATTTCGCTATGCCCCTTGAAGATAGACACGATGAACTTACAACTGAATTCCTCTCCACTCTTCAAGTCATCAAGCACCCCAAGCATCATCTTGGCTATTATGGGATTCAATTTTGTCTCTTTGGGCAACAACAAGAGATGACAAATCATCAACTTACAGATGCTTTTGGTTTCAAGAAGATAGGCCTTCTAAATGCACAAACCACGCATCTCTCACCCCTTGATATGTGGAAAAACATTTCTCTTGAAATTTGTCTCGACAAGAAATCAAATGTCAAACACATCAAGACACTCTCTCACTTCATCCTTCATCGTACTATCACTTTCACTATGAATGCAAGAAATGAAAGCAATGAGAAAGTCACTTACGAAGACCTTCTCTACCTTTATGCTATGATTCATCATAAGCCTACTAAAATGACCTATCCTCTTATTGATAAATTCCTCTCCATGGCAACTACTACCAAAGGTACCATCTCTCTTTATGCACAAATAACCTATCTTGCAAGATATCTCCATCTCATGACGGATGAAAATTCTGCTCTCTTCACTTCATCTCGTTCTCAATATGAAAGCTTCTTGTACATTCAATATCTCTTCAATTGTAAGGCAATTGCAAGGCCCTGTAAGTTAAATACCTTATTTTATGCATTTAGAGAGCATGGAGCCCAAAAAGTAGCCTAAGAGGCAACAAGGAAATATGCAAGGATCTCAATAGGAGGAGAAGGATCAAGTGCCCAAAACATGCCTCCACTACCACCTTTTCGAGCCCAACCTATCACCTTGCAAAGTCTTTACGACTTTGAAATGCAATCTTTCAACACCATGAGGGATATGATGCAACATTTCCACTTGGATATTCAAAACTTGTAAGGGAAATTAAATCTCAATGTATGCAATTATAGCTTTAAACCAGCCCCACCATTTGAGAGAGAGCAAGGCATTCAAGAGGAGGAAGAGAGTGGTGAAGAGGAAGATGAGGCACATGATGAAGAACGAGATGCTTAACTTAGTTCCTTTTTTCCCTTATTCTCTTTCATTTTTAGGCTAAGTACTTAGATGTGTGGTTATATCATGTTTAAGATCACACATTCTTTTTTCATGTAACACATTTCTATTTTGAATAATATGTTTTCTTGTTGTTCATTTCTTACTCTCTTTGGTGATTGCTTCTTTTTGTTTTATATGAATCTACTCTTTTTGATATTGACAAAGTGGGAGAAGAAAGAACATGCAACTAATGCAAAAATCAACTTCATTTTTGGATTAATAACTTAGTTAACTATGTAAACTTTAACAATCTTGTTTAACTTAAGTTATTCAATAAGTATTTTTCCTTCAAATGATGTGAAACTTTGCATGCTCATTATTCAATACTTCAATGTGATATATACACTATCAATTTGTTATTTTTGCCTAGTTTGATTGTCAAAATCAAAAAGGGAGAGATTATTAAGCTTAGAGTGATTGCTCTCCATTTTGATCTTGACAATCAAATTAAATATCATTAACTTCTTCATTTAGTATTGTTTTTATGGTGTTCAAAGTTTCAGCATATTTGGTTATGAATTCCCTATTGAATAAGTCAAGTATTTCCTAGAGACATGTAACTCCCGACCGGGACAAGTATCTCCCGATCGGGACTCAAGTACAGATCGGGAAATATATGTCTAGACCAGGAAATATTGCCTTCTAATTGTCCAAAGTTTTAGAAGCAAAAGCAAACCGGAACAAACCATGTCTCGACTAGGAAAGCCAATTTTTAGACCGAAAAATATGAGTCTGACCGGGACATTCAAAAAGACATGACCATTAAAGAGGAGACTCCACCAAAGTGTGCCACGTCATCTGGAAGTCAAAACAACTAAAGTCAAACTGACTGATGTCCCGATCGGAAAAGTATTGTCCCGACTGAAAAGCATTTGAAGCCAACAGTCCCAGGACTTGACTATGGCATCATCGGATAAGTCCCGACTAGGACATAAGAAGTCCCAACCGGGAAAATCGTATAGGAATTAGTTGTTGGAGCTTTCAACCAATTAGAACCACGTGTCAAAATAGGTCATTTCCCAATCGGGAAACCCATGTTCCCAACCGGGAACCCCTCTCTGCACACAGCATTAAATGCATATGCAAGAAAACATTAGGAAGAGTAATGGCACCCATTTGTAACTGCTAATTGGTGGGCAATCAGTATAAATACCCTACTAAAATGTCATTTAATAAATCCAACTACTTCTAAGTGCCAAAACTCTTGCAATTTATTTTCTCAATCTTTCTTTAATTAATTGCTTTGTAAGGGTTCAAGTGTTAGCCTTAAAACACTTGGGTTATCTTGCAATCGAATAGAGTGAGCCAAATTATAAGGAATTGGTTATTGTGTGAGCCATTAAAATACAAGAAAAATTTGGGTTGAGTGTTAGCCTTGGTAAAACACCTAGTTGGGAGTGAGCTAGCCAAAATTTCATTTGTAATCTATGTGGTTAGATTAGTAAATACCCAATTGCTATTAGGGAGAGGAGTAGGGTTAGTTAACATCCGAACCTCAATAAAATTCGTGTCTCCATCTCTTCTATTTTTTAGCTTCCTTGTGTGTGCAAAAATTTTTATTTTTCCACCAATTCATATCCCCCCCCCCCCCTCTCTTTTTTGGAGATTGTTTGGGCAACACATGGAAATGTTATCTTAACCATGGAATATGACTTATATGATTATAAAGAAAAAAGACTTAAATACCCTTACTTGTACTAGGATAGATGGCATGTCATTAAGGGTGGTTACAATACCGTATGATTATTTCATTCATTTATTTTCGAGTAAGGTGGCTACATCTCTGAGAGCGCCCTCGACCCATATTGCTAGCAACTATTATTATTATTGATTATAAGTCAAGTTGGCTTCAGCTCTAAGAGCGTCCCTATTCACGACCCGTATCCGGTAGTCTAGTGTAGAGTAATTGAGCAAATTAATTGGATAAACGGAAAACAATAAATTGTGTCACAGTATTTACTGAATAAATGAAATAGCTTTCGCTTACTAGGTACGCTACTGTTGATATGACATGAAATGTTTTGGCATAATAATATGACGTGTTTAGTACAAATGGTAATGTGGAAAGGTTATATTATAATGTGATTATGTGATATGAATTGTATGACATATATGATAGAATTTATATGATTACATGTACCACTAAGCTTGGATAGCTTAGTGTGTGGGTTTCCTACATGCAAGTCTGGAGCCGTAGGTAGAGTTGACAAGAAGAAGTCAAGTCAGTTAGAGCGGTCAGATCCAAAGTCAACTTACATTTATGCATTTCTTTTGATATCATACTTTTTGGGATAAAATTGGATTTTGATTTAAATTGTATTTTAGATTATGGATTGCATGGATGTTTTATTTGGGCATGTTTAGCCCTCGGTTATAGATTTTTTTATTATGGATTCTTAATAAACCTATATACATGATATTTATTTATAGAATTATATATTGCTATGTATAATCAAATGAATGATATCATAATATGGTAAAGGGGTAAAAGCTAAAAAAAGAACAATAACTAAAGGTTCAGTATCATTTATGTAGTAGCACTCTTTTGTATAGTGGTTAAGTATGCTATATGAGAGGGTGTTATATTCATATATATTATACTATCGTTGTTCCTAAATAGATGTCGTTTTAAATTAGAGTTTTTTGTTTTGAAATATTTGATATTTCACAGTTATGTACGAACATTAATTATTTTTTACCAATTGTGACTTTATTTAAATCTCTCTTTCACTAATTATTGGTGAAGATTAATTATCTAAGGGTAATAGAGTATCTTACTTGTGTCTTAAATATATTCCTTAATAATTGAACAAAAATCTTAAACTATATCTATTTAGAAACAGAGAGAGTACATTATTTATGTTATGAAAATTATTACATCAATTATTTACAAAGATGCAAGAAAAAAAAAAAACCTAAACCCTAAACAGTTATATAACATTTGTATCGATTTATATTTGTATCAATTGTAATAAACAATACATCAATATTACATTATTATTTTTAATTAGTAAGTACTTATTATTTTTTATGAGAGGTATGAAGCTGGAGAACTATTGCGTGATTTGTGGAGAATATGGAGAGCATTTACTTCATCTTTTTTAAATTGTTGTTTAGCTATTAATTATTTGGAAGAGTTGGGTTTTAAGTTTCTATTGTCAATGCTTCAAATTTTTTATACTGTTTTTCTTTTGTGTTTAGCAATTATGATTTAAGCGTTGTATCTAAGGTCTGCATGATTCTTTAGGGTATTTAGAGGCAATCCAATAACTAGTTTTGTTAGAGGAAGATTGTATCAACTGCTAAGGTTGTGCATTCTTCTCTTTCGTATCTCTTTAATTGGAGTCATGCAAATGGTAGTCATCCCTCCAATGTTTTGAACCAAAACATCAAAACTCCTATTTGGCTTAAATCGAATACTCCCTTTATCAAGTGTAATTTGGAAGCAGCATTGTTCCAAGAAATAATATGACCGGTAGCATTTGTGTTGTTGTTCGTAGAGTTAATTACATTCATGGTCACTAAATTTTATATTATTTGCACTTAAATCAAAATTTTTTGTATTGTAACACTAAAATCACTAAAGTTTATAAATTATTACAGAAAATCATCACTAACTAATTTTGACGAGTTATCTGTTAGAAAACTGATATGGTGATGATATGGCAGTCGGATTTTGCTACATCACTTGACATGTGTGATGTAATGACACGTCAGATGTCAGATAGGCGCCAAGTCATATGCCAATTTTTAATTAACCGGTTTGATTTTTAATCTATTCAAAAATATGATGTGGCGCTTATTTGGCATCTGATGTGTCACTATATTCTGCGTGTCAAGTGACATGATAAAATATGGTTGTCATGTCAGCTTTTCAGCTAATAATTCGTTAAAATTGATCAGTGATGAGTTTTCTGTAATAATTTATAAAGTTCAGTGATTTTAGTGTTACAAAAAAAATGATTTAAAAGTAAATAATACAAAGTTCAATGACCATAAATATAATTAACTCGTTGTTTGTGATTACCATAGTACCTTTGTTGCTTATTTTTCAAAGCATGTGGCTTGTTGTGTTCAACCTTCATTTGCATAAGCTATGGGCTTAAAGGAGGTTTTCAGTTGGTTTAAAAGTGAGAATTATACGTCGGTTATTATTAAGATGGATGCTAAGCTTGTTTTGGATGCAATTAAATGTTCTAAGCTTGATCTTTCAAAGTTTAGATCAAAGGTTCGGAATTGTTGTTATATATTGCAGATTTGTGATAATTTTAGTACTATTTTTATGAAAATAGAAGCTAATATAATAGCTCATATTTTTTTAAGAGCTGCATATTTCTATGATTCACCTTTTTTGTGGTTGAGTCATCCTTGAGAATTCATTATTTCATAATGTAAGGTCTTTTCAATTTGATAAATATTTTTTAATTTTAAAAAAATGTATGTCAATATTGTATTGTATCAAAACTTTTAAAAAACCGTTACATCGACCATTGTTTAAAACGCTCATGCCAACTACCAACGGGAAAGAGAGAAGATAGAGAGAAGTCAGGCCACAAATAGAAATAATTGCTTTTGTTGTGAGACGGAAAAGGGAGGGATGCATGTAACGTGGCAATATGCGAAGATAGCATCACGAAGAAAAGGGCAAGTGTGGCAGTGAAGTTAATCAAATCTAGCAAAAGAGCAAGAGAACCAAAGAGGTTAAAAAATGAAAAATTCTTAGGTCGTCATATCATCCGTATAACAATTCAATCACAAAATAATATTATTTAATTATTTTATTTTTAAAAATAAATACAATTAAATATATATTATTATAATAGGTAAAATTTGATTAATCCAAAAATTAGTTTACTATCCATTACTTGAAATTTATGATCAATTCATCAGTTCCAACTTCGAAAAGAAAATATTGAACGAAATTATTATATTTGCAAAACTGTAAGTAGAGCATTGCTACATTATAGCATTTAATTTGAAGTGAATTAATATTTTCTACTGAAATTAATTGAATTTATTTTAAAAATCATATTAAATTAATCAAAAATTAAAAATTATATGTCATACTACAATATTAATTTTAAAAAAATCAAATTTCATTAATAAATTTTGAAACTAAATAAATCCTTAATTCTTAAATTTAAGGTAAAAAATACAACTTTTTAGATGAATGATCATGCTATATCATATTTATTTTATCTTAATTATCCAATTTAGATTCATATTGAATAGATCTATTAAATAAATAAATATTTTATATCCATAATTTAAATTTAAAATTTATAACTAAAAAATAAATTATTATAATTTTATCTCTATTATAAAATATATTTAAATCGAATCAAATCAAACTAAATTTAAATTAGAGCAAAATATTTTACGGCTGTACTATGAAAGGAGACAACTTTTACTTATGTTGTCTAATACGTGGCATGTGTATGACAAATTTCCAATCAGTTAGATATCATTGGCTTGGATAAAAAGAAAAAAAAAAGACTCATTTACCAATTATTAATCTAATTAGCTTCTAAGCTAGACTAAACATTTGTAAAGAACATTTGTACATTTCTATAGAAACAAGTATTACACTATTTGGATTTATATAATTCGAGATATTAAAAAATTATAAAAGTAAAATATGCACATGATTTCCAGCAATAATCCTGCACATGCGGCTATAGCAACAAAATGTATGCTTCAATATAATGGCATAAACGACAGAATTAAACTCTGGTCAAAAAGTTTACATAGCATCAAATAAAACATAATTTGGAGCCGTGTAACTCAAAATAATGAAGAAAAACATAAGCTTCCATGCATGAAAGTTTGATAATTATCCAACAAATATAGTATATTTTTAAACTAATCATACTTGACCTATCTCACACTTAATTAAACCTTAATTATATAAGTTATTAAGTAGATAGAGTTTTTCCCGAATCCTTTAAAGCCTACAAGAAAATAAGAATGATTCAAAGAATACACTTACCAATTTCAGCTTGTAATCACTTGCATGGTTTTGGTTCTTGAACTCCTATGGATTGATTCTTGGAGTGCTCCAACTTTATCTCACTTTTTTTTTCCTCTTTTGAGACCACTTTTCTTTTGTACTTATTCTCTAAAATTCGTTCCCCTTAACCCTTAATTATCGAACCCATTTTTTTTTCCTAGTCAATTCCATCTCCTATGTAAGATCGATACATCATCCTTCATTATTCCTTTTTGCCACCTCATGCTTATTACTAAACCTTCCCAGATGTGCTTTATTTTGTTACTTTAACATTCACACACTTTATACTTCCAAGTTTGTCCTACTTTAGTATAAACATCTGTCTTTCAATTTCATTATTTTCTAATAGCAATATATATATATATACTCACAAATTGCTTGATATTTATTCAATAATTAATGCTCCATTATGTATTTAATTCAAATCAAAATGTTCAAGCAAATGATATCAAAAAATATTCAAATTGAATTCAAAACTTCTATGTAAATGTAAATGCATATGCATATGCATGTAGATTAAGTATGAGCATTACAATTCTCCCCTTATAAAATTTCGTCCCCGAAATTTAATAACATACCATGGTCTCAGAACAAATGTGGATATTTTTTGTTTAATATGCTCTTCTACCTCCCAAGTTGCTTCCTCTGGTGAGTGGTGGCTCCATTTAGGCTTTATCATGAGAATTTCTTTATTCCTTAGCTGTTTCACTTTTCGATCCAAAATTTCTATTAGCTCTTCCTGATAAGTTAATTTTTTTGTAATCTCCATCTCTAGCTCATGTGCTATATGGCTGGGTTTTGATCTGTACTGCCTCAACATTAAAACATAGAAAACATCATGAATACAAGATAATTCTACTAGTAAATCTAAATTGTATGCCAATGGTCCAACCCTTTTTGTAATCTCATAAAGCCCAATGTACCTTAGACTCAATTTCCCTTATTTACCAAACCTTAGGATTCCTTTCTAGGGAGATACCCGCAGCAAGACTTTATCGCCCACAATGTATTCTCTTCAATGCTTATATGCATAACTCTTTTGTCTATCTTGAGCTGCCTTCAAACATTGCTTCATCGTTTGAATTTATCCACTGTTTCTTGTACTATTTCGGGTCCTTCAAGTTGCCTCATTCCCTCAATATCCCAACACAATGGACTCCTATATTTCCTCCTATATAAAGTCTCATAAGGAACCATACCAATGCTAGAGTGAAAACTATTATTATAGGCAAACTCCATCAATGGCAAATGATCATCCCAATTACCTTTAAACTCAAGTGCACAAGCTCTCATCGTATCCTCTAAGGTCTGGATTGTTCTTTCTTACTGTCCATTTGTTTGAGGATGAAATGTTGTACTAAAATGCAACTTTGTACCCAAAACCTTTTGTAAACTATCCCAAAAATATGAAGTAAATCGAGGGTCTCTATCAAATACATTTGATGTAGGAACATCGTGCAATCTCACAATCTCATAAACATATAACATAGCCAATTTATCTAGTGAATTAGTCTGTTGAATAGGTAGAAAATATACAGACTTGGTGAGTCTATCAACAATCACCTAAATTGCATCATGCTTTCAAAAAGTACAAGGCAAACCCAATAACAAATTCCATAGTAATTTTCTCTCATTTCCATTTTAGTATGGACAAAGGTTGTAACTTGCCTGCAGGTGTTTGATGCTCAACTTTAACTTATCAATAAGTCATACATTTAGCCACAAATTCTACCACATCCTTCTTTACAGTAGGCCACCAATAGAAAGGCTTCAAATTTCGATACATTTTAGTACTTCTTAGGTGCATTGCATAAGGAGCCTTGTCAAAAAAAAAATAACTATCTTTGTTACTAAGTAAAAAAAAAAAAAGAAAGAAAGATATTGTTAGTTTTCATTTTTACTATAATTTTCTTATTATTAACTATATTTTTGGCATTTATAATTTATTGTAATTATATCACATAACATATCTAATCATGTATTAACATAATCTAATTTATCATTAGTGCATGATAAATCAAATATATTTTATTATTTATTTTAGTTTAAATAATTATAGACCTGCTTGTTTTTTATTTGTTTTTTTAATTGTCTTGAGTCATGATGTTGATAGTTATATATAAGTATATGACATATTTCAAATATGAATTTTTCTCAAACATAAATACATATATATATTTGTCAATGATAAATTATCTTCTTCTTTTTTCTATGAAGAGATTTAATTAGAAATCAACAATATCTAGCATTCTAAATAATAAATAAAGAAATTTATGAAATATTTTATCATAATATTTGAATTTAATTTCAGCTAATCTCATTATAAAAAAATATCATTTAAAAAAATGAATTTTCCAGGCTAAATTTTCCATAATTACTTTCAAAAAATTTCACATCATAAATATATTAATGTTGAATCAAATCTCTAAATATTTATTATAAATCTATTATAAAAATGAAGTCACTTACTCTACATGTGTCTAATTTAACTACATATAACTTATTTTTTAATTTTCATTGACCAACAAAATCTGTTTTTTAATTATTATTGTTATTCTGTTAATTTAAATAATTCAACTACAACCAATTTATTATCTAATTTTTTAGCAACCATTAGTATTCTTTTTCTTAATTATATTATTAGATAACTTATAAAAAAGTTCACATAAATAACTGTAGTGAATTAGTCAAATAATATAATCAAAATTGTTAATAGTTTTTGTATTAATCTAATTTAGTAATGTACTTTTTTTATTTTAAAAATATATTCTATATAAATTTTAAAATTTTAGAAAGTAATTAAAAATTAAAAAATCTTAAACATATAAAAATATATATTATATAAAATTTAAAATACTTAAAAACCCTAATCTCTATAAAAAAAAAAATTAAAAACCCTAAGGCTATGTTTGGTTCATGGAATATGTAATGAATAAAATAGTTATTCCATATATAATAGTTATTTCATGCTTTGATTTAAATTTAATTAAAGAATAGTTATTCCACATAATTGATATTTTCCAATTTCATGGAATACATATTTCATGATAAAGTCAATAATAACTATTCCACACCTTAAATAATACTACCGCTTATCACTATCGCTACCTCTACTACCATCCATCTACCACCACCCACCCACCACCATCACTATTCATTCACCACCACCACCCACCTATCACTACCACTATTACTTATTTATTACTATTCACTTATCTACTACCACTACACTTATTAATATATATCATATTAAATTATAGTTTTATTTAAGAATAGTTAATTTAAACTTATAAACCAAAGCATGTAATAGTAATTATTTATGAATAATTATTCTAGGAATATCTATTCTATTTTTTAGAAATTACAATTATAATCCACATTATTCCATTCCATGAACCAAATTTGGACTAAGTATATAAATTAACCTTTTCATTTGAAACCTAGTAGCCACCCTCTCTTTTTCTTCCTTATTTTTCTACAGTGGTAGCAACACCGATCTCACCCTTTCCTACAACCAATTTCTATCAATTTTATGCAGCTAGACCACTTCGACCATAAAGTCATGTCCTCTTAGCTCTTGCATTTATCTGACAGTGAAGCCACTTAGTCTTTGCTACTAACCTAAGCATCTTTCTGACAGCTATTTTGCTAAATAAGTTCATTTCTACTCTCCTCACATCTCCCCTGCTAGCTTCAGGGTTCTACATACTCTTCCTCCAATTTCATCATCACATATCATCGTTCTTCATGCAGGTTTCTAAATGAGTGCCTAAAGTTTCTTCCTTTATGGTAAGCACAAACATTCCTCTTATTTTTTGACATTGTTGCTTTATCGAGTTTTCTTCTTCTTTTTCTCGATATTAGGGTTTACGGAGGAGTGGCAGTGGTTTACACTAATCATGTTTGTTTAATGAACTATTTGTTTACAGAGATTAGTGGCTCTCTCTCTCTCTCTCGGCCTTTTTATCGCTAGAGCTCCTTGTTAGAGAAGTACAATAAAGGAAATCACTTTTAGCACTATATATAAACTTTTCATTGATATAAATAAAGACATTTTCATTTATTAATGTTCATTTATAATATGAATTGATTAGATCTTAAATTAATTAATGAAATCCATGATATAAACACAGCATGAAGGAAATCATGATGGGATCATAATAATGAAATTCCTATCATGTGCAATTATGTATATATCTAAATCATCTGTAGCCATAAGATCAATGAGATAGGACATCGTTGATCCGGACAGGCTAGCACATGTTTTACTCCTTGATTAAATCAAGTAGTAGTTCTCATAAACTAAAAGTATGAGATGTTTATAATTAACATGTGGATGCTTGCTAGAGTAGTCAAGTACATAAGAGACCTGCTATGGAATTATCATATGAGTATTCTAAACATATGTCAATGATAATTTCATCATAGCAATAGTGCAAATATCCTTGGACTTAAGGTGCTCAAAGTTATCTTGAATACTGATCATGTGCTTTAACTTCATTCCTTATTGCCTCTAGGAGAGGTCGCTCATAAAGTGGTGATTGGGTACAATTTGAGGTATTCAAAGATATTTGGGTAGCCAATAGAGGATTCACCACTTCTGTTATAGGGAGAGTATATCCACAACCACTTGTCGAGATCATTACTCAGAAAACTTTAGCCAAAGTAGGATTATCTTGAAGAAAGTCTTTGGAGACATATCTTTATGAGTAATGAGTCTCAATGACAAGTACTAACATCACTTGGACTAGATGTGATGTACTCAGTCTAGTGGGAGCTGACACTTAGACCATGCTCTGAACCGAGTGGGGTATAGTGAAGGTGAAAGCACTAATTGCACATATTGTCTATGGAAAGGTTTGTCGTCAAACCATTGATTTTCTGGCTAATTGGGAGTCGTAATGTATTGCTATATATCGCTTATGACTTACTTAAGATCAAGTGTTGATTTGAGTGGCCAACATAAATGGGAACCTAATGGGTCACACGCATTGAAAGTATGAAAATGAAGTAAAATGGGTCACTGGATTGGATCCAAACAGAGGGAGAAAAAGTATGGTCCATACAGTTTCCCAGTCGGGACATATATGTCGCGATCAGAATTTGCTACTGGACCATAATTGCACTTGCTTCCAATAGGGACATGGGAGGTCCCGATCAGGAATTGCTCGATTTGGGCATGTCTCGATCGGGAGTAATGTCATAACAGGAAATTTAATCTGATTAGGATGCTTTGAGCGAAGGTTTCGAACCTTAATTGTTCAAGGATTATAAATAGTCCCTTTTCTAACATTCAGATAGAGCTACTAACAAAAGAACAAAAGGGTTTTCGTTCTTACTTCTTCTCTTTTGCATCATCTCTTGCTAGCACAAGAGATTGTACAAAACCCATAGCTAAAAGGTTTTCTTCTTCGTATCCTTCACGTAGACTATCATTATAGGTGATCCTATGAAGGATTATTATGGTTTGCAACAACCCGGTAAGGCGAAATGAAGTTCGAAAGCTCTGATATAAGGTAATCTTCTTCAAACCTTCTATGGTTGGTTAATTGGCTAAGGTTATAAAAGTTGTTCCATTAATTTGGGATTACAAAATTTTAAATTCTGTTATGTTTATATATGTGATATGCATGGCGTAATCTCAATAGTGGTATTAAAGCCTTCATATGGTTGTCTTAATCAATTTTAATTTGAAGAATAATTAATTTGCATGAAAATTAGATTTAGGGTTTTTAAAGTTTAATGAGATTAAAGTAAGCCAATTTTGTTTTCGTTGTTGTTAATATGTTCATGTGATGATCTGGGATTAATGAAAATGAAAGATTTGATACAAATTTGATTTGTATGATTAATTGGTTGGCATTATGTTTTGATTGTCAAAACTAGGGTTTTAAATTGTTTAATATGATTAAGTCATTGATTTCCATCATATATTCTATAATGATTATTTATTTGATAAACACATAAACCCGAAAACATATTTAGAACATTGGTTTGGTGTTTGAACAAGTTGAACAGAGTTTTGAAAGAGTTTCAGAATTTTAGAAAAACAGAAGTCCCGACCATAAAAAGAGTTTCTCGACCGGAACACTACCCAATTCCAATTTCTGTTTTAATTTGTAATTTCAATTTTCCAACACCTATAAATTCATAAAAATTATGATTTTGTGGATAATTTTGGTAGTTTGTAAGTATGTCATATCGTTAATTTAATTTCTCTTGATTCCATTTAATTTCGAAATTTGATTGATTTAGTTCGGGAGTTTTGTGATTAGTCCGCTATTCCAAGATTGTACTTCGGATTGACTTGAGTTGATCTACAGATGCCCAGATATATAATATATTCTCTTGAATTATTAGAAATTTTGAATTTGATTTGATATGGAATTAAATTAATTCTAGTGTGACTAGATTAAGACATATATGAAATAATTAAATTGTTTAATTATTTGATAACAAAATTAAGATAATTTTATTTGAAATTAATTTATGGAAATTTTTTGTTTTAATTGATAATGTGATTATGAAATTAAACCCAAAATGAAATTACATTATAAAAGGAAATCATGATATGGCTAAATGAGACCCAAATTTTAATTTTCTAGATTACCTTGTTTTCCATTGAAGAATGCATGCTAAGGGTGTATGATGGTATGATGAATGATTATGGACTAGGCCAATGTGATTGAGCATGCATAGATTTTATTTTGTATTTGATAAATAAGGTCTGCGTGTCCTTGCCCCTCTCTATACTCTCTTATATTTCTCTTCTCATCTAATTCCCCTCAAATGTAAATTGAGGTTTTCTGGTTTTAATATTATGTAATTAGATTATATAGAATTAGATTAGGATTGAAGTGTAAGGAGCAAGAAGTAAAGAGGTGGTGTCAATATATAAGAAGACTTAGAATAGGATTTTGAATTATATTTTAGGTTGTAATTTATGCATTTACCTGGGTGAGACCTAATCAATCTTTCTATGGCTCGAATGATTGATGTTAGAATGTCCATAATCATTTCATATAGTTAAAGTAACTATCATATGTATATCTATGTGATGAACGGATGTATGTTATGCATGCAATAATATGATAAGACTTAATTAACAAAATCCCTTGATAAATAAACAATTAAGTCTAACACCTTCCATTAATATGCAGAGAACTAGAGTTCTTCTAAATGTAGGATTATTGAACACACTCAAGCCCGCTTTATAAAAATATGTTCGAACCATTGAAATATGATTTCATGATTAATGAATTGGACTTAACTGATTCCATTGATTTGTTAAGCACACTCAAGATCAATGTGGATTGGAGGCAGTGTTGGGCAATGTACATGAGATGTACATTCATCAAGAATTAGTTGATAGCACAAGTTGGTAGTTACATGAGAAATGCAATTGTTATGGATCATATCTTACCAATTTGACCTAAGAAGGCTTGTTGAGCATACTCAAGGTCATTTTGAAGTTGAAATTAGATACCAACCTACTAGGAGAACTTCCAATAGGTTTTCTCAAGTTCATAGTGAGGGCTCTAGGTTCACAATAAAATAATGGGAGCCATAATGTGATTATTAAAGATCTAATAATGCATTCATGTACATTTTCTAACATACATTCTTTTACATCTAGGTTGCTAGAATCATCATGTCATCAAATATGAATTTGTGCTCTATCTTGGACGAAAACAAATTGACAGAGCCAAATTTCTTGGATTGGCTTAGAAACTTAAGAATAGTTCTCAAGGTTGAAAAAATAAGTTATGTCCTTGATGAACCGCTTCCCAATCCTCCTATTGTTGATGCTTCTAAAGAGGTTCAGAAGGCATACAAGAAGCATCTTGATGATAATAAGTCAGCGAGCTGTGTTACGCTTGCCTCTATGTCATCGAAACTTCAAAAGCAACATGAGGCTAGGGATGCAAATACTATAGTCTACCATTTTAGGGAGCTTTTCGATGAGCAAGTTAGATCTAAATGGTTCAACATCTCCAAGCAATTCTTTCACTCTAAAATGGTTGAGAGGATATCTCCAATATAATATGCACTAAAGATGAATGAGTGTATTGAAAGGTTGGGGCAGTTGAGGTTTGTTATGGACCATGATTTAAGTATTGACTTAATTCTCACCAGCTTGCCCGATAATTATGCACATTTTGTGCTTAACTATAGGATGAATAAGATTACATCCACTATACCTGAGCTTATCAATATGCTCAAGATAGTTGAACCTTCTGCCAAGAAGGAGGGTAAGGTTGTGATGTTGATTGATTCTTCTAGTTCGAAGAAAAAGAACAAGAAGAAAAAGTCCATAAAAGCTTAGGGGGGCATGGCCAAGAAGAAGGCTAAAGAGACTACCCCGAAAGGGACTTGCTTCTATTGTGGTAGGGATAACCATTGGAAAAGGAACTGTAAAGCCTATCTAGAGTCCTTGAAGAAGAAGGTATTCGATGCCCTATCTACTTTAGGTATTTTTGTTATTGATATTCACACTGTTTCTAATAATAACATTTGGGTATTAGATACTAGATGTAGCTCACACATATGCACCGATATACAAGGCTTAAGGAACAGTAGACAGTTCAAGAAGGGAGAGTTAGACCTACGTATTAGAAATGAAGTAAGAGTTATTATCTTAGCTGTAGGAACGTATGTTTTGACCCTTCCAAGTGGTCTTGTAATAGAATTAGATAATTGCTTTTATGTTATAGCATTAACAAAGAATATTATTTTTGTTTCTAATTTGAATAGAAGTGGATTTAATTTAACAATTAATATCAATGGTTGTTCAATAATGTTAAATGGTATTCTTTATGGTACTAGAACATTATGCAATGGAATTTACATTCTTGACATATATAGTTCTATTTACAATATCGATGACAATAATAAAAGAGTAAAAATGGACAAACCTAAACCATCATACTTATGACATTGTTGCCTTGGCCATATAAATGAGAGGCGCATAACTAAACTACATATAAATGGTAGTTTAAGGTCATTTGATTATAAATCATACGACACTTGCAAACCTTGTTTATTAGGCAAGATGACAAAATTTTAGTGGAAAGGGTGAATGTGCAAATGAGCTGTTGGACCTAATACATTCAGGTGTATATGGCCCAATGTCTACATATGCCAGAGGTGGTTATCTCTACTTCATTACCTTCTTTGATGATTATTCACAATTTTGGTAGGTTATATCTTATGAGATATAAGTCTAATGCATTTGAAAAGTTCAAAGAATTCAAATATGAAGTAAAGAAACAACTTGCAAAAGTATTATAACACTAAGATCTGATCAAGGTGGTGAATACTTGAGTCAAGAGTTTCAGGTTTATCATAGGGATAATAAGATTTTATCCCAGGGGACTCCATCTTCATGCCACAACACAATGGTGTGACTGAAAGGAGAAACCAAACCTTGTTGGATATGGTGAGGTCTATAATGGGATATGTTAAACTACCTAAGTCTTTTTGGAGATATGCACTCAAGACTACTGTTTACATTTTAAACAAAGTCTCTTATAAGTCAATTGATCTCACACCACATGAGATATGGAATAAGAAAAAGCCTGTTCTTTCTCATTTAAAAGTATGGGGTTGTCCAGCTTATGTGAAGTACACAATGATAGATAATCCTGAGACTAAATCTAACCTATGTCTGTTTGTAGGATAGCCTAAAGAAATAATTGGATATCAATTCTACAATTCTTTTGGAACAAAAAGTGTTTGTTTCAAAGCATGCTACCTTCTTAGAGAAAGATTTTATTCTTAAAGGAGTTAGTGGGAGCAAAATTAAACTTGAATAAGTTCAAGATGCTCTAATAGACGTAGATCAACTGCATGAGCCCGAGCCTATTATTCATGGAGATGAAATAACAACTACACCTACCGATACATAAGTTGTTTATAGATCACGTAGGGTACATTCTGCTCCTAAGAGATGTAGATTTCTCATAAGTAATCAGAATGATATCTTGCTTAATGAGGATGATGAACCTATTAGTTATGAAGAAGTTCTAAAGAGTTCAGAATCTGATAAATGGCTAAAGGCCATGCAATTAGAAATGGATTCCATATATGAAAACTGGGTATGGACATTGATTGACCTATCCGAGGGGATAAAGCCCATAAGGTGCAAATGGATCTTCAAGAAAAAGACCGACATAGAGGTTAATGTGGTTACCTATAAAGCTAGACCAATAGTAAAGGGTTATCGTCAAAGGCAAGGAATTGACTATGACGAGACTTTTAGTCCAGTGGCTATGCTTAAATCCATTAGGATACTCCTAGCCATTACACATAGACTTTGAAAGAGTTATCCCATGTGTCATGGGAATAAACCCTTTCTAAGACTGCTCCATGCTAAATTTCTTTAGCATTTTCTCTATCTATGTAGACTGTGAAAGACCAAGCAACCTCTTAGATCTATCTCTATAGATCTTTATTCCCAAGATATAGGTTGCATCTCTAAAGTCTTTCATGGAGAAATTCTTGGAAAGCCAAATTTTAACAATTGGAAGGACCGAGACATCATTTGCCATAATTAATATGTCATCCACATATAATATAAGGAAAACAATTGCACTCCCACTAACCTTCTTATATACACAAGTTTCATCTAGATTTTATAAGAAACCAATTTCTTTAATTGTCTTATCAAACTAGATATTCCAACTTTGGGATGCTTGCTTTAATCCATAAATGGATTTGTAAAGCTTGCACACCTTTTGGCCATCTTTGGATGTGAATCCTTCTAGCTGTGTCATATACACATCCTCAGTAAGATTTCCATTAAGGAAAGTTGTCTTTACATCCATTTGTCATATCTCATAATCATAATAAGCAGTAATGGCTAGGAGTATTCTAATGGATTTAAGCATAGCCACTAGACTAAAAGTCTCGTTATAGTCATTTCCTTGCCTTTGACGATAACCCTTAACTACTGGTCTAGCTTTATAGGTAACCATATTAAACTCCATGTCGGTTAAAGCAGAAAAAATGAGAGGACTTGTATGACTTTGATCTAATATCCTTCGGCTATAGAATCAATCATGTACGCTATGATATGTATTAGACTCGATGTATCATATGCTTTGAGTGTCATGAGCAGATACCAATCGGACCTCAGTGAGGGTCATTGGGTGTCTATCAAGAATATCCTTAAGTACTTGAGAAGGACTAAGGATGTTTTCTTAGTTTATGGAGATAGAGATTTTAAAGTAAGCAAATATACAGATGCTAGCTTTCAAACTAATAGGGATGACTCTATGTCCTAATCAGGCTATGTGTTCACATTAAATAGCGGTGTGGTCAGTCGGAAGAGTTCCAAATACGAAACGACTAAAGTAGGGTACATAGCAGCTTCTGAGGTGGCTAAGGAAGTGATTTGGATAAAGAAGTTCATCATAGAGCTTGGAGTGGTTCCAAGCATTATTGATCTAATACAACTATATTGTGACAATAATGGAGCCATTACGCAAGAAAAGGAACCACAGTCTCATCAAAAGTCCAAACATGTGTTCAGATGCTACCATGTGATTAGAGAGATCACAGGTAGAGGTGATGTAAAAGTAGAAAGAGTGCCCGCAAATCAGAATATAGCTGATCCACTAACTAAGCCACTTCCTTAAAAGAAGTATGATTCCTATGTACTTGCCTATAGTATTAGATATAAAAGTGATTATCTTTAGCTTAAGTGGGAGATTGTTAGAGAAGTGTAATAAAAGCAATCACCTTTAGCACTATATACACTTTTCATTGATATAAATAAAGACATTTTCATTTATTAATGTTCATTTATAATATGAATTAATTGTATCTTAAATTAATTAATGAAGTCCATGATATAAATATAGCACGAAAAAAATCATGATGGGATCATGATAGTGAGATTCTTATCATGTGTAATTATGTTTATATCTAAATTATCCTCAGCCATAGGATCAATGAGATAGGACATCATTGATATGGATAGGCTAGCACATGTTTTACTCCTTGATTGGATCAAGTAGTAATTCTCATAAACTTTAAGCATAAGATGTTTAGAGTTAACATGTGGATGCTTACTATAGTAGTCAAGCACATCAGAGACCCGCTAT
This sequence comes from Balakata baccata, assembly GCA_949630135.1. Classification (NCBI taxonomy): domain Eukaryota; kingdom Viridiplantae; phylum Streptophyta; class Magnoliopsida; order Malpighiales; family Euphorbiaceae; genus Balakata; species Balakata baccata. Next base: position 40,587 of record CATIWF010015577.1, on the reverse strand, counting down.
AAAATTATCATATGGGTATTCTAAACATATGTCAATGATAATTTCATCATAGCAATAGTGCAAATATCATTGGACTTGAGGTGCTCAAAGTTATCTTGAATATTGATCATGTACTTTAACTCCATTCCTTATTGCCTCTAGGAGAGGTTGCTCATAGGATGATGATTAGGTATAATTTGAGGTATTCGAAGATAGTTGGATAGCCAATAGAGGATTCACCGCTCCTGTTAGAGGGAGAGTATATCCACGGTCACTTATCATGATCATTACTCGGGAAACTTTAGTCAAAGTAGGATTGTCTCGAATAAGGTCTTTAGAGACATATATTTATGAGTAATGAGTCTCGGTGATAAGTACTGACATCACTTGGACTAGATGTGATGTAGTTAGTCTAGTGGGAGCTAACACTTAGACATATTCTGAACCGAGTGGGGTATAGTGAGGGTGAAAAGATGAATTGTACAGATAGTCTATGGAAAGGTTCGAAGTCAAACCACCGATTTTTCAGTTAATTGGGAGTCATGATGTGTTGCTAGATACTGCTAATGACTTGCTCAAGATCAAGTGTTGATCTGACTGGCTTATACAACCGGAAATCTAATGGGTCATACACATTGAAGGTGCAAAAAGGAAGTAAAATGAATCGTTGGATTGGATCCAAACGGAGGGAGAAAAGTCTAGTACAAACAGTTTTCTGGTCGAGACATACATGTCCAATCGAAATTTGCTACTGGACCATAATTGCATTTGTTCCAGATCGAAACATGGAATGTCTTGACCGGGAACCGCCCGAATTTGGCATGTCCCGATCGGGACTGACGTCAGAATAGGAAATCTAATTTGATTATGATTTTTTGAGCGAGGATTATGAACCCTAGTTACTCAATGACCATAAATAGTCCATTTTCTAACATTCAGATAGAGCTGCCAACAAAAGAACAAAAGGATTTTCATTCTTGCTTCTTTTCCTTTGCATCATCTTTTGGTAGCACAAGAGATTGTATAAAACCTATAGCCAAAAGGTTTTCTTCTTCGCATCCTTTGCATGGACTATCGCTAGAGGTGATCTTAGGAAGGATTATTGTGGTTTGTGATAACCTGGTGAGGCGAAACGAAGTTTGGAAGCTCTGATATAAGGTAATCTTCTTCAAATCTTCTATGATTGGTTAATTGGTTAAGGTTACATAGGTTGTTCTATTAATTTGGGATTATAAAATTTTAAATTCCACTGCATTTCTATATGTGATATGCTTGACGTAATCCCAACATTTTTGATTGGAAGTAGATAGACTCTATAATTTCTTCAATTGTGAGTTTATTTTTTAAAATCAATTCTGGTGATGGTTGCTCATTTTTTATTTATGAAGTATTTAGGTAGAATTAGGTGAAAAAAGAGGGATTCTATGTATCTTATGTTATTTTGTTAATTTGTTGTTGATTGTCTTTGTTTGATTATCCTCAAACTAAAGCTATAAGCTTAAGCTAATGAACTATTATGTGTATCCTGTTTGTTTAATTTGCATTATTGTCTTTAATTTATTTTATTGTTAAATAAAATGCCATAAATTGCATTATTGATTAAGGATGATACAATTAGTTTATATATATATATATATATATATATATATATATATAAAGAGTAGTGGATTTAAGAACAGAAATTGAAATAGTTGTGTGATTTTTAGTTATCTTAATCAGTTATCTCAATTGTATCATTTAAGGGTAGCTTTATATAGGAGTATTGTTTAGTTTAATTTAATTTTATGGTGTATCATTATTTTTGTTCTTTGATTGTTTTAGCAAAATTTTCGTTTCTTTTACTTTATTATTTTGATTTACTTTGGAAATTTGTAGTCATTTGCTTTCAAGTTTTCATTTCTAAATTTGTTTGAAATGTAATTTGATTAATGAGCTCGATTATACGATTATCAAGCTCGAATTCAAACTAAGCTTATTAAGGATGCTAAAGGAACATATAACGAATCGAGCTCAAATTCAAGCTCGAGTTCAAACTTGGCTCGTTAAGCATTTTAAATGAGCAATTAATAAATTGATCTCGAGTCGCTCATTAACGAGCCGAGCTTGAGCTCCTTACTATTCGGCTTGGCTCGATTCATTTATAGCCCTATTTATCACTAAACATGCAGAAAGTTAAATAGTGTAAGGGATTAAGTCGACTGTTGCTAATTGTGAAGTTTCAAATTTGTGTTGTTTGATAATTTAAAAATGTCACTGTTTGCTTTTCTTTTATAAACTCTAAAACCCTAGATCTACTGCCCCTCCCTACTCTCTTTCTTCGACCTCACCATTCTCCTTCTCCCTTTCATCTTCCTTCCTTACTCCTAGCACTATAATTGCTCATTTGCGTCTTCTTGCTCTCCTCCATTCTTGTATCGTTATTGGTCACCTTCTTGATGAGAAATGGTTGGGCAAATGAGTTTATTACTGCACTACTTTTGGTATATATGTCAAAGTTCTCACTACTTAGTTTGATGGGTTTTTCTTCTTGTGGTTTAGTGAGTGATAATTATATGTATGTTTTACTTGGTTTTTTATAGGGATTATGTGCTGGTGCGCTGGTCTTGTTGATTAGTCAAGGACATAGTTTGTTGTTATTAATTTTTAGTAAGGATTTATTCTTCCTTTACTTGCTTCCTCCAATAATGTTTTATGTTAGGTAACAATTTCTTTAGTAATTATAACAAAAATTAGAAGTATATGATCTCATAGAATGAAAGATCAATTAAAAAGCCTAAAGAACAATTTTTGATATAATCATGAGCCAAGAATTTTTTTTTTTTTTTTTGCTTAACGTAGAATCATATAGATTTTCTTCAATGTACTGGTGTTAATTCCTTATTGATTTACATTTTTACTGATTGTTTCTTCAAACTTTGTTACTTCTTTTTTGCTTCGTTACAAGTAAATAAATAGAAACAGAGATTTCCCTTTTCTAGCTAGCATACGTATAATGTAATTAGTTAAGAGGATGATTAATCTCACTTTTGGAACCAAATAATAATACGGCTTTGAAGTTCCATACTGAAATTAACAACTCATCACTTCTTGTTGCATTGAATTTGGATGTGCATATTTTTATCTTACTGATATATACTACATTGAAAAAGGAGGATGGAGAAATGAAATAAAATAAATGAGTTTTTTTTTGAAGTGGAAATTTTCTTTTTAGTGGATTTTATTCAATCATAGAGCTTTGATGAGTTTTGTTTTAATTTGATTTTTTCACTTTTTAGCTTTAAACACTTCATTAATTTGATTTTTTCACTTTTTAGCTTTAGGCACTCCATTTCTTATTACCTCATAGAGGTTGCTCATAAGATGGTGATTGAGTATAGTTTGAGATATTTGAAAGTAGTTAGGTAGCCAACAACAGATTTACCGCTCCTTATAGAAGGAGTGTATACCATTAGCCTCTTATTGGGATCATTACTCGGGAATCTTTAGCTAGAGTGGAAATGTCATGAAGATGGTCTTTAATACATATTTAATAGAGTAATGAGTCTCAAGAACAAAATCTAACATCATTTGGACTAGATGTTATATAGTCAGTCTAGTGGGAGCTGACTTTAGATCCATACTCTAAACAGAGTGAGGTATAGCCTGGTGAAAGGACGAATTGCATAGAGTCACAGACTAATTGTCTATAGAAAGGTTTGTAGTTAAACTGTTGACTTTCTAGTCAATTGGAGGTCATGATGTATGGCTAGATACTGCTCTTAATCTGTTCGAGATCAAGTGTTCATCTGGGTGGCTAACATAACTGGGAATCTAATGGGTCACACACATTGAAGACATGAAGGAGTAAAATGGTATTGGATGAGATCTAAAAATATGAGAGAGTATTTTGAGCCGGACAATGTCGTGATTGCAGAAAAGTTTTACAGTTGCGAAGTTATCAAAGTGGCACGCAACTAGCAATATGCCAACCAGTGTGCTGGTGCAGACATAAGCTTGTCAAACAACATGTCTGTGCCAAATGCTGGCGAAAGTGCCAGTGCTTGTGACACGCCCGTGTCACTTATGACACGAGTGTCATTGGGCAATGCTAGCAACGTGTGGCATGTGCTGGCACCCCTATTGTGTGCAGCTGCATACGTAAAGCTGGCAATTTGTGATACAACACGATTAAACAACACGAAACGATATGAATTTAGATGCATATTAGTTTAAGGTTAGCGGATATGGATCATAATCGTATCAATACGATTAAAATAACGAAAAAATTATGTTATAAACGGATTTTACCTACTTAACATGTTAAGATCTGATTAAACACGATTGAAAATATATATTATAATATTTTAAATATTTATAATATATTTATATATAATAAATTTATAATACATTATGTTAAAATTAATTTTATTAGTATATTTTACATATGAATAAATATTGTATAGCTATTATTTTCATAATTTTGTTAATATTTGTGTCTATTCGTATGTAATCATATTTCATATGATATATGTATACACAAATAGATATATTTAGTTGACTGTATATAATCGTTTCGTATCTTAGACGTATATATGATAATGACACAATTATATATAATATAAAATAAGATATGATACAAAAAAAGATATGATTATACACGATACGATACGAAATAAGATATAATACGATATAAGACACAACACAAAATAAAATATGATACGATTAAATATGACATGACATGAATTGTCAACTCTATACGCATGCTGACAACGCCTATTATGCCTATTTTTAGGGGATTTCATTTTTGAATGCCTTTTTGGTTTGGAGTTGGACTATGAACCCTAGGGGTATTTTGGAAACATATATTTAAGGCATTTTTACACATAAATTAAATAGTCACCATTAGAATTAAAAGAGTTTAATTCTCCATACTCTTTCTCAATAACACATCACCTAGCACTTTGTGAGTGTTCTAGCCATTAAACTTTGGGTTTCTATCTTCATTTCTTCACGTAGATCAATATTAGAGGTGATCATACCTTGGATTGTTATGGTTTATAATAGTCAAGTAAAGAGAAATTAAAGGAACAAACCAAAGAAGATAAAGGTAATCATCTTCACACGTATATTGACTAATTAGTTTTAATGGCATAAGTAGAATCTATGGTTTCAAGTTTTAGAAGATTTTATATTGAGAAAAGCACAAATAAGTAGCTTGTGCTTTTTACAATTTTTAAATAATGGTCTGTTTTATTTTTTTAACAAAACAAGGTCTATGGTTTACTCCATTAGCAAAAAAAAAGTATATTATCATTAACGACATTAAGTAGTGTTGACATCAATGATAACATGGTGATTTTTGTAATGTGGCATTGACATCAGCTCCACGTATGTGCCACGTCAGCACTGATGTGGATACCACGTTAGTACCATGTCACAAAAAGTATCACATCATCGCCAAATGAGTACCACTTAACATTGTTAATGACAATATACTAATTTTTGCTAACGGAATAAATTACAAACCTTGTTTTGTCCCAAAAAAAAAATTACACGAACCTTGATTTAAAAATCACGAAAAACTCATGCCACTTATTTGTACTTTTCCTTTTTATATTTATGTTGATTTTCTGTATGTTATATATGTTCAAAACCCAATATTGGTATCAGAGCCCCCTTATGCTAAACAAAATTAATTTTAATTGAAGATGCAATATGATTGTGTGAAATTGGCTATTTTAGGTTCCATGGAATTGAATTTTGATTGTTAAATTCATTTTTAATTTATTTTTCTTTTATAAACTAATCATGAGATGATTAAGCAGTATATTTATAATTGAAAAATTGTTTGAATGTGATTCCTTTGGTAAAATTCGGATTTAATAATAAAGTTGCCGAAAATTAGATTTTTGATGACCTAGTAATGTTATATGAGTTTTTCCATAGGATTGTTTGATATATTTTTGTTATATGATTATAAGAACATTATTTTAACATGCTAAAAATGTGTTTTAACTTCTAGATAGCTTCCAAAATGTAATTAAATCATTTTAATCAATTCTGCAAACAAGTGACAAAATAGGACTATTTTGTATGCCCGGACTGGTCTATTTTATTTCTATTTTTTTATGTCTTAATTTTGATTCCAGTAGTTTTGCATTATATTTACATGATAATTATGATATTATTTTAATGTTAATTGTATGCCAAAATGATTTTGCTCAATTTTAAATTTCCAAATTGATTCTAGTTGATAAATGAGTCGATCTAAGTGTCTTATGTATTGGTTCAGTGGGCTTAATGATTTGCCTTGTTCCAAATTATTTTAGATTGGTATGAGCTAACCTACTGATGCTTAGATTGATGAAATAAGTTTCAGAAATTTTTGGATTTTATTTTGAATCAATACAAGTTGAGTAAATTTCATAACTAGTGTGACTAGATAATGGTATGTATGTTTGAATAAAATTGTTTGATTTTTGACATCATTATATCTTGAATTTAAGGTGAATTAATTTTGAATTAATTTCTAGAAATATGGAGTTCTAACTTAAGATGATTGAAAGATTAAAATACATATAGAAATTACATACAAAGTGGAACTAACCTAATCAATATAAGTGGGCAATTTCATTTCAAATGTTGAAATCGGTTTTTCAAATTGGAATCCAAAATCGTCATTTTCTATTTTGTCTTTCTTTGTTCTTTAGAGAATGCATGCTAGTGTGTGTGGAATGCGTGATGGATGATTATAGACATAAGCTAATGTGATTAAGCATGCATGGTTAATTTTTTATTTATGGTAAATGGGGTCTGCGTGTCCCAACCTCTTTCTTTTATCTCATGTATTTCTCTTCTCATATCAATCTTCTCAAAAGTAAATTGAGATTTTTTATTTTGAAATATGTAATTAGATTATATATGATTATGATAGATTAGAGATGCAAAGGAGCAAGAAACAAATAGATGGTGTCATAAACAAGAAGACTTAGAAATAGGAATTCAATTTCTATTTTGAGTTATAACTCATGCATTTACTTAGGTAAGACTTAATCAACTCTGTTTGGCTCAAGGGATTGATATTAGTATGTCCATAATCATGTCATGTATTTAATATATCTATTGTTATGTATTATTGTCATGATGAATGTATAAATGTATACTAGTTTATAGATGATACTTAAATTAACAAACCCCTTGCTTAACAATATTAAAGCTTACATCTTGTATTAATATAGCAAGAACGAGAGTTCTTTTAGAGTTAGGATTGTTGAGTAAACTTAAAATTGCTCTATAAGAATAAGTTCAAGTCATTGAAATTAGATTTCATAATTAATGAGCTAGTTTTAACTAGACACATTAACTTGTTGGGTAAACCTAAGGTTAATATGGATAAAGACGAAGTTAGATATGTGTACATGAGATGTGCATGCATCAAGAGTTCCAATGAGTGTTACACACAGTAGGGCTATGAGCTTGTAATAAAATAGTGTGAACCATAATGCATTTATTAACAACCTAATAATCATGCATTTCATGTACATTTTCTAACATGATCTATTTTACATCTAGATTTCTAGAATCATTAGCATGTCTTCCAATGTGAACTTACAATCTATTTTGAAGTTAAATAAGTTTGACAGGGCTGAACTTCTTAGATTGCTTAAGAATTTGAGAATAGTTCTTAAAGTTAAGAACATAACCTATGTCCTAGATGAGCTGCGTCCCACCCCACCTGCTGATGATGCCGCTGTTGATGAACAATTGGTATATAAGAAGCATCTTAATGATAGTGAGTCAGCAGGCTGTATTATGCTCACCTCTATGTCACCTAAGCTTAAAAAATAACATGAGGCTATAGATGCCAATACCATAGTCTTCCATCTTGGGGAGATCTTTCATGAGCAAGCAAGATCTAAAAGATTTGAGATCTCTAAGGTGCTTTTCCACTTCAAGACGGTTGAGGGGACATCTGTAGTGCAACATTCACTGAAGATGAATAGGTATATTAAGAGGTTGGGTGCTTTGGGCTTTTGTGATGGACCATGAATTAAGTATAGACTTCATTTTTACCAGCTTGCTTGATAATTATGCACATTTTATGCTTAACTATAAGATGAATGAGATTTCATCCATTATACCCAATCTCATCAATTTATTCAAGATAGCTAAGTCTTCTGTGAAGAAGGAGAGTAAGACTGTGATATTGCTGGATTCTTCTAGTTCTAAGAAGAAGAAGAAGTCCATAAAGCCTAAGGGAGGCCTGGTCAAGAAGAAGGCCAAAGAGATGCCCTAAAAGGGATTTGCTTCTATTGTGGCAAGGATGGTTATTGGAAGAGGAACTACAAGGCTTATTCAGAATCCTTTAAGAATAAGGCATCTGATGCCCCACTACTTGAGGTATTTATATCATTGAAGGGAATATTATTTTTAATAATAACATATGGGAATTAGATACTGGATATGGCTCGCACATATGTACTTATATGCAGGCTTAAAGAACAGTAGGCAACTCAACAAGTGAGAGTCGGACCTACGTGTTGGAAATAGAGAAATAGTTGCTACATTAACTGTAGAAACATATATATTGACACTCCTTAATAGACTTGTTTTAAATTTGAATAACTGTTTTTATGTACCTGCTTTGACGAGGAATTATTATTTTTGTTTCTTATTTGAATAAAAATGGATTTCATTTTACTTTTAGTAATAATAATTGTTTTATCATGTTGAATGATATTCTTTATGCAAGTGATACATTATGCAATGATATATACATATTAGATATGTCTAATTCAATTTAAATATCAATGACAATAGACGACAAAAGCAAGATAATTTGAAATTATTTTATTTATGACATTGTCGCCTTCGCCATATAAGTGAGAGGCACATGACTAAGCTACACAAGAGTGGTCGCTTAAGGCCATTTTATTATGAATCATATAACATATGTAAATCTTGTTTATTAGGTAAAATGACAAAATTACCCTTTAAGGGAAAGGATGAATGTGCTAATGAGCCATTAGACATTTAGATGTATATAGTCCAATATTCATTCACGCTATAGGTGGTTTCATTTACTTTGTTACCTTTATCGATGATTACTTATGATATGGGTACATGTATCTTATGAGATACAAATCTGAAACCTAAAAGTCCAAAGAGTTCAAAAATGAAGTAGAGAAATAACTTGGTAAAAGTGTTAAAGCACTTAGATTAGATCGAGGTGCTGAATACTTGAGCCAAGAATTTCTAGATTATCTTAAGGACAATGGAATATTATTCCAATGGACTCTGCCTTACACGTCATAACACAACGATGTGGCTAAAATGAGAAATCGAACCTTTATTGGACATGGCAAGGTTAATGATGGGCTTAGCAAATCTACCCAAATCTTTTTTAGGTTATGCACTTGAGAATGTTATTTATGTTCTAAGCAAAGCCTCATTAAAGTTAGTTGATGTTACTCCATATGAGATGTGGATTAACAAGAAACCTTTTCTTTCTCATATGAAAGTATAGGGTTATTCGGCTTATGCGAAGCAGATTATGTTAGATAAGCTAGAAGCTAAATCTAGCAAGTGTCAATTTGTAGAATATCCAAAAATAATAATTGGATATCAATTCTATCACACTTTGGAACAAGATTTGTTTGTTTTAAAGCATGTTGTGCTCTTAGAGAAAGAGTTTCTTCTAAGAGGAGATAATGGGAGCAAAGCTGAACTTCAAGAAGTTCAAGATGCTCAAGCAAACTCAAAGCAACTGCATAAACCCGAGCATGTTACTCATATAGATAAAATAATAGTTAAACCTTCTGAAGCATAAGAGTTTCGTAGATCTAGTACGATATACAATATTCCAGAGAGACATGAATTTCTCATTAGTGAATAGAATGATGTATTGCTCATAGAAAATGATGAGCCTACAACCTATAAAGAAGTTTTAAATAGTTCAAAATCCAACAAGTAGCTAGTAGCCATAAAGTTAGAAATGGATTTCATGTACTAAAACCAAGTATGGACTTTGGTTGACCCACTCGAAGGGATAAAACCCATAGGTACAAGTATTTATATGACTTATTAATATGTACATGGATTACATGCTTACCTTCATATTGATTATTTAATGTATACAGTATGATCGCATGAATAAGAGTATATGGAATGTTTATATGCATAAAGTTACAAAGTATGACAAGAGAACATGTATAAATATTGGAAATAACTTTCATGTAAATGGATAACTATATTATGAACATTATTGCTCATTTTTCTATACGAGGACTAGCATAGAATAGATGACATGTCATAAGGAGATTACAGTATCATAGAATATACCTTTATATAGTTCTTTTATTAGTTAAGGACAATGTGGCTCAGGCCGGGATATGGTGTCCTTGATCCTTTATGCTAGCAACTTATTTATTTATCCAGTCAATGTGGCTTAGGCTGGGAGATGGCGCCCTTAACTCGAAAGCTTGGATGAGCACATACAGATACACACAGTTAGTGAGCAAGGTGGCTTAGGCCGAGTGAGGGCGCTCCTGTTTCACAAACCGTATCTAGATAGTCCAGGTCTAGAATACTGGGCTATAAAATGAAATAAAAAAATACAAGAACCAGTTACACAATATACAGAATAAGGAAATATAATTCTGATTTCTTGTTGTTGAATTAGAGATGGCAATATGTATGAGTTTCGCGGGTACCCACATTTATCTATACTCGTTTAAACCATAATGGGTAACCCCATTAGAGTTTTGGGATAGGTTTGGATAACAATTTTTAAATCTGTTACGGGTTTGAGTATGGTACAAATAGAGGCCCTCGAGTATCCGCTACCCGATTATATATATATATATATATATAAAATAGTAATTTAATAAATATAATGATATAATTAATTATTTTTTATATATTTCTAAAAACTGATAAATTATGAATATAATGGAAGTTTGAGGTTGAAATTTAATTTTTCAATCATAATGAATAATATATAATTTATAGTTTTAATATTTAAACAATATGATGAATTATTTTTAATTTGAATTTGTTGATTTAGATTTTATGTTTTATTTTATTTGATTTTGTAGTAATTTAAAATATATTGTTTTTCTCTTTTAAAAATTTTAATTTTTTAGTTAGTTTGAATTCCATTTTATTTTAAATTTTTGAATGATAAACGGGTAATTAAATGGATTCAGACATTAAATGAATAATATTAATTGGATTTGGGATATGTACAAGTATTAATATTAGAATTTTAAACGGGCTTGGAATTGGTTCGAGCAGTACTATATATAGTCGGAATCGAGTTCAAATAGACCAATTTTTGCAGGTACATTACCTGTTGCTATCCCTATGTTGAATTATATGGAATATGAAAACCAAGTACAAGGTAAATGGAATCTACAAAACATAATTGGCTTTATTTATTTAAGTATATAAACAGGTGAGTATTACATATGAACTACTGCATATCTTATAATACTATGCTAATGTTAATGTGATATGTTTTGCAATAAGGGTAAAGTTAATGTTTATGGCTTCTGCTTACCAGGTACATTCACTAAGTTAATGAATGCATGGCTATTGTGATTATTACAAAATGGTGAATTTTGGTGTGAGAAAAGGATATATGTTTGAACATGTGATATGTTTAAGATGTATATACTATGTGAATGCATGTGAGAATTTTTTATGCCTATATGGTCCAGTAAGCTTTCAGTAACTTAGCATATAAGCCTTCATGCATGCAAGTTGTAACCAAAAGATAGTAGAGTTGATACAAGAAGAGAATGTCAAGTCTGTTAGAGAAGTCAATGTTCAACCCACGCATTTATTTATTGTTTCATTCACTTGGGTAGTTAGATTTATTAAATAAGATTTAATAGAAGTAGTTATTTATTTAATTGGTTTTGATCAAAGATGTAATAAGTAGACATGTTTTAGCCTGAGACATGGTATTCAATTATTTGGTTTATGTATTTGATTCAGTTTTTAGTAATGGTTTTATACAAGTATTGCAAATAGAATGAAACAGAATGCATGCTACACAAGATTAAGTTAATTAAGATGGAAAAAGTTTTAATCGGACCTAGGATATATAAGTTAAACATAGGATAGTCGGGTAGCATTTTCTTAGATAATGGGTATTATTCCTACTATATGGGGAGGGTGTTGTAGAACCACTACCAGTGAAGGCTATGCTTGGAAGGCCAAGGAAAAATAGGAGGAAAGAGAAAGATGAGTAAAAAAAAGTATAGAAAATTGTCAAGGAATGGAAGGAAGCTTACATGTTCAATTTGCAAAGAAAGAGGCCACAATAAGTTTACTTGCCCTAATAAGGTATATTCCATCTTCATTTTAATAATAGCTTAATTTACCTGTCCATGTGTAATTACTAATCATTTTTTTTAAAATGCTAGTAAAATGGGAATTCTATTACTAATGACATTCTATATCAGCCTATTAATGATATAATAAAGACCACTATCTAAAGAAGTCTAAAACAATGTTGGTTCAAACTCTTCAAACCTGCCATCCATGTTCCACTTATAAGAAGTCCAAGAAATAATAGAACACATAAATCAACGTCTAATACAGCTAGTGAGAAGCAAATGAAGCAAACATTTGAGGCATCGAGCTCTATTTCACTAAGGAGAAGCCTTATAAAGCAGCTAGCAAAAACATCAATCTTTGTTCCACTAAGGAAAAGCCCCAGAAAGCACTCATCTAAAGCATTAACTTTTATGCAAAAGTCCAAGAAATAAAACAACAAATAAAACCATCAACTTCTACTCAACTAAGGATTATTGGCAGCTAAGGATTAGTTACAAATATCAAATTGCCACAGGTAATAGTTTTGTTCATTTATCTCTATTAATTGGTAATCACAAGTCTAGAAAATTAAATATGACGAATTGATGCTTATATTTTAAATAGACTATACCTCTACGCCTGTCAATAAAGCACCATCTATTAGATGTTTAAGAAGAGGAAAGGTCAGAGGGAATGCTTATGCTAGTACTACTACTGCTATGAAAAGACAGAGAGAATGTGGATTTGGAGTCTACCATGATGAGGCAATAGGAATGATGATTGAAACTGTGAGTGTTTATGAACTTATTCTTTCCATTTTGTTATAATAAACTAGTACCTCCCTGAAATTTAAAAAATATACAATTTGCTCCCTATAGTTTGACATAATACACTAATACCTCCCTGAAGTTCAAAAATTATACTATTTACCCCCTAAAGTTTTGACATATTATATTATTACCTCCTGTAAGTTTGATTTATTAGACTAATACTCCATTGAGTAAAAAAAATATTATTTTTTACTAATGTATTATATTTTTTTTCAAACTTCAAGAGGATATTAGTGCATTATGTTAAATAACATTGAGCAAATTATATATTAAATTATATATTTTTCAAAACTCAGGGAGATACTAGTATATTATGTCAAATTATAGGAGACATACATAATTTTCCCTAATTTCATTTGCCTTATATGACTTTCCCCATTTATTAACCAAAATTCTATTAACAAAATCTTTTAGTTAACACCCACTACTACCACTAAGAACATACAAACTCCATTCAATAAACAGATACTACAACCTAAAATACTCCATTTAGTTAACCACCTCTACAACTACTAAGAACTAATTATGACACAAAAAATCCACAAACAAACACAATATGTGCTTCTTTTCACAACTTTTTCATTCTTTTCTTGTTCATTTTCGCATTCTTTTACTGTTCGAAGTAGACTGTTTATCACCCTTTTTTATTGTTCTCCAACTTCAGGATTTAGCCATTCCATAAATTTGCAACCCCTTAACTGCAATATAGAGCAAACAAATTTCAAACCAGAAATACCAATAAATTATCTGTTAGAAAACAATAGTTGACATCAAATTCTTATCAATTAGTTGAAACCCATGCACAACAGTGCTAACATCCATAAAATCCTCTTCCAGAATTTTTACGAGTCCATGACACTCTCACAACAGCTTTCAACCCACAATGGCAAAGAACATCTTCAGTTACACTATCATTTGAAGCCACCACGGACGATCACATTCTGTTTCTACCTGACATCTTCTTCTTTCTTTGAATTCCTCAAACCATGTCCCACTACTTTCTCTCTCAAATGAAGAAATATAATTTCTAGGATTTTTTTTTACATAATGGCAGAACTTGATTTTATAATTTAGGGAAAAATTACCGGTATTACCTTTTTGATTTATTAAATGAAAAAGTTATAATTTATTAAATCAGTAAATTAAATTTTAATGCCATGTTAGCAATAATATGTATTCAACACTCTTACCCCATCAACAACAAAGAGTTCTATATAATATTTTATGAGATGATAAAATGGAAAAAAAAAAAAAAGAATTAGAATGACTAAATGAATTAAAAAAAAAAAAAGTAAAATGGCAAAACGAAACAACTGATTATTAACTCTTCATTTTCCAGGACAAACTTATGCTGTATTAGTAACTCTTCATTTTCCAGGATGCAAAAAATTTTGTCCATTCTCATCCGTTACGGTCCTGTACAATAGCTCAACTGATAAATTTTATAAAAATCCAATAATAGCTTAACACGTGGTCTCACATCTACGTATCAATAGATAATTGGCGGTTACTGATACTACAGTGAACTTGTCCGTTGATCATTCCGTATTCCTGTAAATAATAACTCTTTTTTTTCCTTCAAAAGGAAAAAAAAAAGGCACTATCTTTTCGCTTTGTATATCATTATCTCAATTTCTGAGGAAGGCTTCGCCGACGGCGACAGGGAATCAGAGACTCGCTGGGGAAGCGAGGATAGTTCTGAGGAGGATACTCGAGAAAAGAAGATGAAGGTTTTTGTTAAGACTTTGAAGGGTACTAACTTCGAGATCGAAGTTAAACCTGAAGACTCGGTATGATTTCTTCTTGAATCAATTATTTGACCAATTTCCACTTTTATGCTTGTTATCTCGATTGTCGGTTTATGTTTATGTATTTAGGATTTTTCTTTTTGGGTGTTATGGGTTTTTGGGGAAAGGAAGAGCTGGCTATCGTACTCGTACTGATTGTATATGCACTATTTGATTGACTTCTGTAATTTGAGTAGGTTTTATCCCTTGTTGAAGTATTGATTTATAACCGATTGTGGTATAACTGATTATCAAAAATATCAATTGAGGAAGAGTTTTGGTTTAGTGATTTGTATATTGCAACTGTAGTTTAGCTACAATTGAGAATGTATGAAATGTCAGATTGATAATTGGTTTGGAATGATAAAAATTGACAGCATGGGTGATTAATATTGCGAGCATAGGAAACATTGTTCTTTGAATAGATGGTAGCCACTGATGTGCTTGTGTTTCTGTGTGGGTGCCACTCACTTGTTTGCATTTGTATGTGAATGTCACATTCTGGGGCTTTTGTATTGTGAACTAGTAATTACATTGATTATGATTTGTTACATTATATGTTATCAGTTAAATCTTCTCCTTTAATTCTCATTTTGTTGAGCTATTGAGTCAGCTAGTCTGTTTTTTGGAAGTCTACTTGTAAGATTTTACATATTGTCTTTATTTAGTTGACTGTGAAGAGGTGTATTGATAAGGAATTATTCAGGTGGCTGATGTCAAGAAACATATAGAGGCGGTGCAGGGAAAAGATGTTTACCCTGCTGATCAACAGATGTTGATTCATCAAGGGAAAGTTCTCAAGGATAATGCAACACTGGAGGAAAATGAAGTTGCTGAAAATAGTTTTGTTGTCATTATGATAAGCAAGGTGAGGTTTTGATGTCTCTTTTATTTTATTTTACTGTTTACTAATGGTAGTGACAAAAAGAATGAGGCATTCTATAAATCATGGTTCCCAATGTCCCAACTTTCCTTGAGATCAATACACTTTTTCAACTTTTAAGTTTTTGACTCCACGTTATCAGTGTTGCCTAAATTAATTCTATGCTTCTCTATTATTATGTGAAAATTTATCTTAATGTGAAGTATAATTAAGAATCCGTTGTACATGTCAAAGATCACAGTGGAAGAGAAGGGAAGAAAAATGTTGATTTGGTTTTAATTGTAATGTAGGAACCATGTACTAACAGTATTATCAGAAAAAGTGAAAAACTAATTGGAGCATCCTCTGACATGTTGATAATTAGAATACCTTTCTTTTATTTCCCAACACACAAAAAAAAGAGTCACAAATATGATATGCATGCTTTTGTTAAATGCAGTAGTTATTCTTTTATTGATTTAAATTTGTTTAGTCCGACTATGTTTTTGTGAGTGTGCTTTCAAACTTCTATATGGTGAGATAATTATTAGCGTTGGGGAAAATAATGGTTCTTTGGGATAGGTTTCACCTGCCAAAAGCTTTCTATCTATAAGATTTAGTTTATGTATAAAACACACACACACACACACATACAAGTGTGAACTGCATGCTTTGCAGTTTCCTTTTGTCAATGTAAGTTTGGAAAGTGTGACTATATTTTTGTTAGTATGAGTGGGCTTTCTGATTTTGGTGTAGTGGATAGTTACAAATATTGGAAAAAAGAATAGTTCTTTGGGATAGGTCATTTCAAAGGTTTCACATGCCAAAAAGCTTATTTTCTCTAAGATTTAGTTAATATTCTTTTTTTTAATTGTAAATTTTGGGGACTGAGATTGACACATTGCTTGTCACTTAGCTGTCTTAGTGATGAATTCTGCGTAGTGGAGTGCAATTTCCATGCCACAGACTTCTTGCTCGTCTTATTTAATGATCTGTAATGACTTTTTTTTTTTTGTGACATCCAAAATCTTTATTCTTCTTATATCCTGGATATATAATATTTCTTTACCAAAATACTTGTTAGAGGTGTAATGCTGTGGTGTAATTTTTCCTTTTAAAGAAATGATGCATGTATAATGGATTATCTGATATATACCTATTGGATTTGTGTAGAGAAAGGTTTCTTCAGGTGGAGCATCCACTGCCTCAGTTGCACTTCCAAGTCAAGTAAGTAAATAAATACTCAACTCAACTAAGCTTTGACCTCAATCTAGTTGGATCCATCTGAATTGACTTTGCTCAAATGCTGTTCTTGGCAGCATCAAAGTGTATAAAAGTGATTTCTTTGATAAAACTTAGGATGAGATGCTTTGTCTTCACGTTTGACGATGTTATGCTTCACAACACCTTGTGTCAGAATTTTGTTTTAATGATCTATAATGGTTGTATGGATTCATATTAACTGCTGTTGCTTTTATAGATTTTACATTAGGCTTTTCAGCTTGTTGGTTTGTACAGTTTTCTATTAGTATTTTCATTTCCCTGTATCCATTTCATTATGATGTATACCTAATGATAGCATGCTAGTGAATATGATATATAAAGGTCATTATTTTGTCTGGGATGGCTATTGCTCCCTTTCTCCCATAATGATTTCAGAATGGTTTTGCTTTCAAAACTAACGGTGCTATTAAAATGTTACCTCTCCTTAACCAGTTTCTTTATAGTTTTACAATTAATTGTGGTGCAATCAAGATTTTTTTCACTTACTCAAATTTGAATATTATTGGCATGGTAAGACATCCAGTTACTTGATATTCCTTGTAATTGGGGAAGATGGGGAATACCGTATTATTGTTAAATTCATCATGCCTTGAATGTTAAACCACATATTTTCTATAAAGCAAGGGTGAAATTACTGTACTCTTGTCTTCCTATTCTGCTTTTAATGTGACCCATAGTCATGGTGCAGAATATGGAGTTGCCATCTGAAATGCTTTATGTAACTGCTCACACATGCAGGGCCAACCTACTAGTTTGCCTTCAAGTGCAACACAATCATCAACAACTACTCAAGCGCCTGCTCCAACTATCACACCGTGGGTTTCAGATTTATTTCCATTTTCTACTTAGCTTTTGAACTATACTTATGCATGTATACATTCTTTCTAATGTTAGTTTACTCATTCTCCTCCTATTTAAACTTTTAAAATTTGTAGACCGCAACCTGCTGCTGAATCTACTCCTGCTGCAGTTGCTGCTTCGTGAGTATTTTTTGTGCTGGTCTTCTAGTGGTCTTTTTGGTTATGATCCCTATCCAATGATAGATGGACCTTATAGCTATTTGCTGAGTCATATAATGAATCTTGAGAACATCTTCTTTAGCTTCGTTTATTTTTCTTTGATTTTAGAACTTGATCTAATATGCAGTCATTTTGCACTTTATTTACATCTCCTTTCTTTTATGTTTTATTTTATTCATTTTTTTGGTGTTGAAGCAGTTCAGAATCAGATGTATATGGAGAAGCTGCATCAAACCTTGTTGCAGGAAGCAACTTAGAGGCAACCATCCAACAAATACTTGACATGGGTGGAGGAAGTTGGGACCGTGAAACTGTAGTCTGTGCTCTACGTGCCGCATATAATAATCCTGAAAGGGCTGTTGAATATCTTTACTCTGTAAGTCCTTAATTGATTCCAGGCAATAAATTGTAACTGGACAACTGTATCTGGCTTATGCCCGGCAAGAGATGCATTGTCATTTCAAGCTTAAAAATTTTTTTCTTTCTTTAGATGCATCTTAGCTGTTTCTACCCCTTTCTCTTGGAAGGCATAGAAAACAAGAACAATTACCTG
Source organism: Balakata baccata (assembly GCA_949630135.1). Taxonomy (NCBI): domain Eukaryota; kingdom Viridiplantae; phylum Streptophyta; class Magnoliopsida; order Malpighiales; family Euphorbiaceae; genus Balakata; species Balakata baccata. The sequence continues at coordinate 21,970 of CATIWF010015577.1, read as the reverse complement.
AATTTGTTTTTACTGATTCTATTTTTCATACACACACATGCACATAAATTGGGTCTGTTCTGCTGAATTCATATGAGTACTTTAAAATGCAATGTCAGGGCATACCTGAGCAAGCTGAAGGCCGACCATTTCCCCGAGTTCCAGCTAGTGGGCAGGCTGCAAGTCCACCTGCCCAAGGTGAACAACCAGCTGCACCTGCCAGTGCTGGGCCAAATGCAAATCCTTTAGATCTATTTCCACAGGTGTGCACTTCTTTTGTGATATTTGAGCTTCATGATGGGTTGAAGTGGTGAATATATAATTTTATTGGATTAGGGCATTCCTAGTATGGATTCCAACGCTAGTGCAGGCTCCTTGGATTTTTTGCGCAACAGTCAACAGGTATTTAATGTATTCTACCTGGTATTAACTTAACATTTATTAATTGGATTGTGATTTCTATGGTGATTGACTCTTGTTTCAGTTCCAAGCTTTGAGGGCTATGGTACAAGCAAACCCACAAATTCTCCAGGTAATTCATTATGATTAGTTTACTTTTTTGCTTATGTTGGATTATTTGAAGTTGTTTTATATTAAGACAGATGGCCTGTAATTTTGTCACTTCCTGCAGCCTATGCTTCAGGAGCTTGGGAAGCAAAATCCACATATTATGCGACTCATTCAAGAGCATCAAGCTGACTTCTTGCGCTTGATAAGTGAACCTGTTGAAGGAGAGGGGTCAGATGAATCTGCTATGCTACAGTATGTTCTATTGAGCATTCCTTCATATTTGAATATTAATTTGCTTTTTCTTTGGGTAATCAGGAATGTACTTGGCCAGTTGGCCTCAGAAATCCCACGGGCTGTGACTGCCACCCCTGAGGAGCGTGAGGCAATTGAACGTGTAAGTTTTTACCAGTTGACTTTTGCTAGTTCTACTATAATTCAAATAATTTAGATCAATCAGATCTGAATCTAATTATGACTATATTAAATTTGAGCTAAAGCCATCTCAACGCATTCCATGAAACTTGAGGAATGAGTCAAAATTTAGCAAGTTTTAACATATGGAGCACTGGTTGGGTGAAATGAGCATGTTAAAAACAAAGAAAGTAGGAAATCACTTTTTGACAATTCCATATCTTTTGTTTTTGGTTCTGAAATTGTTTTCCTTTGATCTGATAAAAACAAGAAACAAAAAAGTCTAGCTGAACACTCTTTGGTTCTCTTTTGTAAGAACAGAAAAAATCAGAACTTTAAAGCCACATCTGTTATGGACATGCCATCAGCATTTTATTTGTTTGTTTAAACTAATATTTTTTGTTAGCGTTCATGGATTACTTGAATTTGGCAGCTTGAAGCGATGGGATTTGATCGAGCCTTAGTTTTGGAGGTATTCTTTGCATGTAACAAGAACGAAGAACTGGCAGCCAACTATCTATTAGATCACATGCATGAGTTTGAGGAATGAACCAAATATCCCTCATCGTCTCTCTCTCTCACATGTTGGGTGAGGTTAGTTTTATCAAATATGTATCTTATCCCAACCAATTTGTCTTGCGAAATCTTTCATGCGAACGGTCGATAGGTGTCCGCCTTTATCCTTCACAAAAACATAGTACATTTCTCTTTGTTTATGTTTTTCAGTAGTATTGCAGAACTATGAACTATGGTGGCTTTTTTCCTGTTTTTACCAGGCCACTCTGCATCTGTATATTGGTTAAATCAGTAAATTATCGAATGATGCAGTCTCAGTCACTAAGGTGTATTGCTTTACTAATAGTTTTCTTTTTTTTTTTTCTCTTTAACTTTTTGTGAATTTTACTAGATGATAATAAAATATTATAACTAGTATCTATTATAAAATTGAGATGTAGCCTGCTATGTGAGAACAAGTAACTGATTTTTAGAATAATTACTTTTTTTATTGTGTTTTAATTTATATTAAAAAAGTTCAATAATACAGTTCGATTTTAGATTGTTATTGGATTCAATTCTTTATCTTCAAGAATCTGGCTTGGCATCACGCAAAGACTAGTAGACACTGTTGTAGTTTGGAATTTCCTGTGCCATTCATATAAATTTTAGACAAATCTGTGGTCTAAAATTAAAATGCAAATTTTTGTCTGACCCAGAATACAAACACTCTGTTTCCAATTTTTGTAGTACTTTCTCTATGACAAGAAATCTTCTTTAGTTTTGGTTTTGATTTTTATTAGAGGGTATTTAGAATTACTGTTTAGTGTTCCAAAAGTAAAATTTTGAATTTTTTTTATTTAATTAAATGATTTTTTTATAAATTGTTTTTTTCAAATTTGTTTCAAAAAAAATATTTATTTATCTGTTTCTATCTAAAAGTAATTTTCAAAATTCAAAAAAATAAAAAATATTTTCCGAAAAATATTTTTCTAAGCACAATACTAAACAGTCTTAGTTTTGATATACTATCATGATAAGTTATCATTTTTGTATACAAATATTAAATAAATGTCATTTACCTAACATTTATTATGTTGGAATCTCTTCGCTATTTAAATAGATAAAAATTGTTTTGTTAAATGCTGACAAGAATAACATTTGTTTTCCCTATTCGTAAATTGTTTCAAATTATAGTTCAATTTTCATTTCGAAACTGTTGATTTCTTAAATTTATAATACGCTTTTTCTTTTTCGGTAAAGTTAATATGTTTTTATTTAACAAATCTCGTTATCGACAAATAGAAATCATTTTTAATTAGTATGGATATGTTGCACCAGTAAATTCAAATCCCTTTTAAGATCCTGGGTCAGATGGTAGAGATAGATGGTTATTTTCTTTAGTAATTGGACTTCCGGGAGCAATAATATCAATCAACAAGGTAAACATCAAGCTCAATAATTACATGTTATAGTCCTTACCCCAAGCAAGATTCAAAAGATCATAAACTTTCCAGATTTTTTCTTCAAAAAAAAAAATAATAATTCCCAGATTTCAGCTTGGAAAGCGGAGCCCATACTAATGTTTCTGGTCGTTTCAACGATCCAATCTCCATGAGCATGGCCAATAAGACCTCCTGCCGAAGCAGTACTTGTGACCAAATTCTTGGCTCCATCAGTGTTGAGGGAAAGGCACCCAGTCGTTGCTACCAACACTATAACTGATTGAGTTGCTCTTCTTACTGGATAAAAGGCACCATTTCACTTCTTTGGCAAGATGCAAACAAGGGATCCAGACTTCCTCATGCATTATTTGATCATTACTGAAAATTTTCAGATTTCTCCTCGTTGATGACATTGAAGCTTCCAAATGAGCTTACAATCTGGGTTAACCTGATCCCAGTTTGAAGAAGCAATATTCTTGTAAGTGGACAAAATGCTGAAGCGACCATTAGCATTGCCACCCCACTAGGCTATATCTTTGCCATTTTCAGTTATAAGGTTCTTCACCAAAGTTGCAAGAGATATTGCTCCGATGATCACAGAAACAAGCTTCCAATTCCCAGAGTGGATTCCACCAAAGTCTCATGCTAATGCTATGCAAATCCCATGGAAGAAAATGCAAAGTTGACAGCAGCAACACAAAATCTTAAAGAGCAGTTGCATTCACTGGCCAGAGCATTCAAGATAGACAGCAGATATTATTAAACAGAACTGGGAGATTACAGGGGCACTGAGAGGTGCACAGGAGAGAAGAGGACATATTGCCTTTTTTGGTTTAAATGTTCAGTACAGGGAGATTCCTATTTTTTCATTGATATTATATAGACTGCATGTAGATTCAGTACTGAAACATTATTTAGGTATCAATTACTGACTACTAATTTGCAGTATTTATTGTAATGGTGAAGAATATGATAACTTCAAGAGATGATTAATCATATATTGAATAAACACCAATATTCAATTTGCTATTCTGAAACTGAAAGACTAAAGTGGTAATTTAACAAACTTACTAAGAATTCAATCTCTTAAGGCAACCATAAGACAAACAGATAATCCTCAAACCGAGCAGATAGAATGCAAAAAAATTTGCAACATGATCCTCATACCGAACAGTTTCTCCAGTATGGATGCAGAGATGTGTTGCTTGTCATACACTTTGATGCTCCACTTCAATATGCTTCTAGATGAATATAAACATAAACAGGCAACCAAGAGTATCAATTGCATTATAACCTAACTCACTATCTGAAAGAAAGGCATGAAGCAGAAAAATACAATTTGGATGGTTAAGAAAGGTTGAACAATGTCCTCCCCTGCATGGCATTAGAAAATTCAGAAAGGAAAACACGGTTTAAAGTCTCCATAGCTGTCTCTCGCTAGTGCATTGAGTCTTGATTGTGCTGTAGCAGATAAAAATATTCTATCATTTAGTTTTCTCTGTACAACAGGAACTCTTAAATGGAATTCACAACTATCAGTATGCCACACACCGAGCAGCATTGTTCAAAAGTAACTATAAATCAGTATGCAGTCACTACTATCAATTATACAAACAAACCAGGTATTTATGTTTAGGAAAAAGAAATAAATAATTAAAGACAATTTCAACATAAAGCAACAAACAGGCCAAACAAATCCAGTGTGAGAGTCTACAAGGAAATCCTAATCCCTTAATTCTGGTCCTTTCACAACACACAGAGTAGCCATTGTGAGCAGATTGGAATAAACTCCAATCCTACTCAACAATATTGACCAAATCGTTCACTTCCAATATTCATTTTTCTGTGCATTTGTAACTTAATGTTAATTGCAACCATTTTCCTGCCACAAGTTGATGATGTCAGTAGCCTGATTGAGAAGGATATGCATTTGCCTCCTGGATATCCAAGGCTTGCTTTCAAGCAACATTTTAAGCTGTTCCCAAGCATCTTTCTTGGGCCAGAAGTAGTAGGGACTCAAAGGGATTGTGCCAAAGCCGGGTATCACCTGGTCTAGTGCCACTCCAGTTGCCTTTTGCATCCAAATCAGCTTCAACAATATCCTTGGTTTCTCCATTGGCTTCACCACCACCCCAAGCTTCTAAAAATAATAATAACAATATAATATCATCGGAGACAGTCCTCCTTTGATATTGAAAAACAGAAAACGAGTAAAAAAGAGATAATAAATGACTTAGTAAACCAATTCAAGGAATTTTTACAAAACCCAGTTGTGTGTTCATTACTTCCATTCACAAGAACGTAAAACAGCTAGCTCACTCGCAAAATCAAACCCACAAAAAGAAAAAAAAAATTACTAAAACTTGCTTAGATAAAATGAAAAAGAAAAAAAAAATCTAACTCTTTAATTGTGGGTGTTGCTTCTTCAGAGAGAATTGGGTCAGCTGCTGAAGCTGAAAGTTTGAGTTTTGAAGCGCTTTGAAGCATTTTGCGACCAACAGGCGAGCGTGTGTGCAGAAGAGAGGCTTTAGGTTGGAAAGAAAAGATATGGGATTTAGAAGTTCCAAGAAAAAGGGTTTTTGAAGTGAATTTTGAAGGTTTAAAAGAGAAATTGAATTTGGCTTGTATTCCCATGGATGCTGACATCTTCTCCATGTTAATGTTAGTATGTGAATACGCTGCGGCAGAGGAGGGAGGAACTATGAGAATCAAGATGCCAAAATTTTTGAAATTTTTCCATAAGCTTCCTGTCACGGTACACAGGCATTAATTTCATGCAACGTTATTATACTTTTAATAATTTGTATAAAAATAATTTTTTTTTTATTTTTTTATAAAATTTACTTTTAATAATTTGTATAAAAATAATTTTTTTTATAAAATTTACTAAATTTTATTTTTTTTCATAAAAATTACTTTCAATAATTCTACTGTTGACGTACACAATAACGTGATACTAAAATTATTTAAATTTACAGATATAACATCTATGTAGATGATGAAGTAGCATTATATATCAATATTTTAATGTCACGCCATTGACTATATTAGCAATCTGGTGAAAAAATTGCCAAAAGAAATTTTTATGGGAAAAAAATAAAGTTTAGTAATTTTTATTGTAAAAAAATAAAAAAATATATTTTTACACCTATTATCAGAAAATATAATAATTATTGATGAAATTAATCTTAAAAATTAGGCTATACAGACATCCCGATCTTTCAAAATTGGACCGAAAAACTAATGGAATCCAAGTGTAATGTTGACTTTTTTTATTAGAACCAAATTGAATTATAACGTTAATTTTAATTTTGATATATTTGAATCTTTTAATGATATACAGAGCGATAATTGTACTAAATTATACTAAATTGTTTCGAAACCGAATTATATAAAAAAACTGAAATTTATATGTTTAAAATTTAGTATATTTAACATCTAAAAAAATTCAATATTTTATATATAACATTATTTATTTATTACTTTTTATACTTTTATTATATATATATATATGTAATAGAACTTAAATTTATAATATATACATTTTAATTCATTAAATAAAATTTATTAATTATTCAACAAAATTAATAAGACATTTATGATAGAAATAACTTCAATAATAAAAATTTTATATGCTACAAAATTTTATGAGGATGGTTGAGAAATTTCAACCCTTAACTTATATTTTACAATCAGTGAACTATTTTCATTATTAATATACAAATAAAATATATTTGTAATATAGTGTCTATCTAACTAGAATGTCACGATGCATTAACCAATGTCTTTGTCTTCAATTTTATAAATAAATATTTGTAGTATAATAAAATTTTATTTTTTACCATAATTTTTTATCACTAATTATTTTTAGCATTTATAATTTATTTTAATTGTATTATACAATAAATTCAATTATATTAATTTAGTAAATTAAATTTAAGTACAATTAATTCTAAAGTAACATAATTTGTAGTACCTTTAAAAAAAATATAGTTTTTATTAAGTGTAATATAAATGTATGATAAATCAAACTAAATTATTATTCGTTCTAATTATATTATATGATTTTTTTAAAACGATAGTATTATTTTATATTATATTATTAAATAAAATATATATGATTAATATACTTAATAAACTTATAAAATTATATAGTTTATAATTTATGAAAATATTATAATTATATGTATACTTTAAAATGAAATAATCATAAACTTACATATTTATATTATATAATTATATACTTATAAATTTATATTTATACTTATGAGTTTATATACCTAATATTTTAAATGTATAATATATAATTTTCATCAAAATAATTATTTTATATTAAACTTATTTAATAGTCTAAATTATATTAATAAATAAAATATATATAACTATATTCATAGCTTACTATTTATTATATTATTTTTTTATCAAAATAATTATATTACATTAATTAAATTTATATATTAATATAAATTTTATTAATAAATAATATATATAATTGATATATTCAATAAATTTATATAATTATATATTTTGTAATTAATGTAAATAAATTGGTCAATCGAACCATAAACTATTGATCGAAATAATTAACTAAAATTGATAATTTATTATATAATTATATATTTTAAAAAAATTAATAGTTTATTAGGAGAATTCCTATCATTAAGTATCAATTCAATTGAATATGTTTAGATTTTGAATCTTTTTTATTTAGTTCAAAATATTCTAATACTGAATTATTTTATATTATATTATTTAGTATCTGTCTTGAATTTTCAAGACAATACATTACATAAATTTTTTCTTTTCAATACAATACTTAAATTTATAAATTTTTAACTTTTCAAAACAATACCAAAAATTTTCGGATTTCTAAGTTGTTTAGTCTTTAAACTACGACACCGTTATTGATTTTATTTTACAAATAACATTAAAAATAATCTAACATTTTATTTATTTTTTATTAAACTCGTGATATATATTCAATTGAAAATATTAGAACAATATGTCAAATTTACTATTAAATATAGGAGAAATTCTTTAATAAATTCAATGTATCATATTATATGTAACATAATTTAAGCATACAGTGACATCCAGATTCACTAATTGTTATATTTACATTAACCAATATAAATTAAATAATTAAAAATATATTATTATATAATTGAATTAATCTATAAATTATATGATAGGTTCGGGAACGGATGAATTCAAAGCGGAGCATAAAATTAATAATAAAAAAAATGTATCATAAGAATAATAAAAAAAAAAAAACTATCTCATTTAGAGCGCAGCACTATAGAGATGGATCCAATTGTCATTCATACCAAAATGAATTAAAACTAACTTGATTTGAATCGAACACCCTCATAATTTGATATAATAATATTAAAAATGGCGATCTAACTTACCTTATTTTGAAAAATTCTTGGTCTGAAATCATCCATCTACACTTCATTTTATCAATTTATTTTCTGAAGTAAATGAGTATTTTACATAAATTTAGGTTTTTATTTTGATTATTTGTTTTCATGATTTTACCGTCTTATTACATTATTTAGTTTTTCATCGTTTTGTTGTGATTTTTTATTTTTTTGTGGACAATTTAGATAGACAAAACATATTCGATTAAACAAAAATATCAAATCAAATTATGGTTATCAGTATATTGCCGAACTGGAGTCATATATATTCCAGTCACTATAATATTTTTAAATGTGTAAGCATTATACCGATTTATTATGTTGTTAATCTAGATACTGTGATTCTTTTCACTGTTTTATCTTTTATGGTTTTTATCGGATTTGTATCGATATTTCAATTAATGTATTACTAATTTAAATCAATGAATTTATCTTTCTTGTCAAAACAAAAATTATGAGAATTTACTACACTACAAATATAATATAATATTAAAAAGCAAATGGTTAAAAGTATTTCAATAGTTCTTTATTAAATAAAGAACATTTTATAGTATTTTTAAATATAAATAGTAAAAATATTTTTTATAAATCCGATAAAGTTTTATATTCTTATTTTTTATTTTATTTTGTCCCTTTTAAATTAATATTTATCAAATGAAAAAAATAAATGATTTTTATTATAGGAAAGAAAAATTATTTTTAAAAAGATATGTCAATAAAAAAATTAAATATGTATAAAAAATAAAAATTTATTAATTACAATTAAAATAAATAATAAAATTTGACAATTTAGATATAGAAAATCAAACTAACTTTTCACTCCAAATTTTAAACATAAATAATATATTGGAGATTTTTTAAAATAATTATTTAAAATAAAGAACATAACTTAAAAAAAAATTCCATATATTCTTATTCAAGTGAATGAATAGTCCCAAATTAAAAATTAAAAGAGTTAATTTGACCTTTGTTCCAAAACGAAAGGCTAAATTGCAAAAAAAAAAAAATAAATAAACTTTCAGAATTATATAAAAAATAATTTGTATTTTCAATTTTTTCAGTTGAATGTACAAAATTTTAATATTTTATCAATTTATATATTTCAATCGATTTTATAAAAAAAATTATTGATGTGTCTGAATTTTTTGAGAATTTAGCTGATTAATCAATGTCATTACTATTAAAATATTAATTTTATCTTACCTATGAAAATAAAATATCTTTAAAGTATTGATGAGTCAGTTATTTAGCCAGTAAAAAAATATTTTTATAAAAAAATTCAAATATATCAACAATTTTTTTTTAAAATTGACCGAAATATCTAAATTGATAAAATATTAAAAATTTATTTATTTAATTAAATAAATTGAAAGTAAGTATTATTTTTAATATAAATTAAAAAGTCAAATTTTTCTTTTTAGTAATTTGTTCAAAAAAACAATGAGGCCCCGAGCAAATTTAACCATCAGATAACTGCGGAAAAACAAAACTATAAGTTTAAGTGGGAATATGACGCCGTTAAGAAACTGTTCAAGAGTAAAATGATTCGTTTTATGTTAGAAAAGCAAGGAGAAAGTTCAAAAAAAAAAATTTACATATGGTTTTACTAATTTTTAATTTAAGTATAAATTCTTTTTAGTGGGAAAAGATTTTATAGTTTACAGTATTAACAAATTTAAATTTTTAATATTATAAAATGCTGAATTAGTATTACGGATATATAATATTTTTACAATTTTAAATATATTATATATTAATACTATTTTAATATTTTCTAATATTATTATAATAAAATGAAACTTAAATTTAGAGAACAACCATAATATATTTTTTGGCAGCAAAAAAAAAAAAAATCACTCTTAAAATTACAAGAGCCTCTAATAAATAAGTTCCGGAAAGCCCTAAAACCCTTGTTCTTCTTCTTCTTCTTTTTCCAGGTTCAAAATCAAAGGTCCCCTCATTTGATAATTCTTCAATACAAAACCTTTTCTCTCTCTTAGCAAAGAAAGCAAAGAAGACGTGAAGATGTCACTGCGAGTGTTGAACCCTAATGCCGAGGTTTTAAACAAATCAGCGGCGCTTCATATGAATATCAATGCCGCCAAAGGCTTGCAGGATGTCCTCAAAACTAATCTCGGTCCCAAAGGCACCATCAAGATGTAATTTCTTACTCTTTATATTTCTTCCTTCATTTTCGCTTCCTCTGTTTCTGATTCTTTTATTTTCTATTCATTTTTTCCAGGCTTGTTGGTGGAGCCGGAGATATTAAGATAACTAAGGACGGCAACACTCTTTTGAAAGAAATGGTTTGTTTTCTTCTCTCGATCTTTTAATCTGCATTTTGTTTTCTCCGTTAAAATCACTGTTGTTGGCATGTGCACTGTCACTTTACTTCCTATGCTAGGGCTTCACTTTTTCACTGTGTTCGTAGATTTACTTATTTGAATGTGCACTGTCAACTTTAGTTTGTATAGTGTATGTTTGACTGTTAATTTTGATGGAAATACTGGAAATATCTTTTGCTGCTAATTGAAAACATTCCACAATTTAAATTGGGCATTTCGAAAAGATAAGGTTTTGGGAATGCAAATGTTTATGTAAAGAAATTGATGAACATGGAAATTGTTGCAAGCTATTGTTTTTCATGATCATCCAGATATTTACTGTTCATGGAATTTACATATTGCCTATGTTTCAAATTTTCTCTAATGGTTGCAGCAAATTCAAAACCCAACAGCAATTATGATTGCGAGGACTGCTGTTGCCCAAGATGATATTAGTGGAGATGGTACTACTTCTACTGTGATATTTATTGGAGAGCTTATGAAACAGTCTGAGCGCTACATTGATGAAGGTTAGCCTAGTTTCGTTAGTAATTTTCAGTCTTGTAATTAGTCTCTTGCTCTATCACTTGTTCTCTTTCTCAGGCTGTTTGTATCATTTGTTTATTTTAGCATTTATTTATTATGTTTGACCAATTTCATTTTTTAATAAAAAATTTGTTTCTTTTGTTGGCAAAATATTTGAATCCTGGATGAACGATAATGTAGGACGAAACTACAGTTGTTGATAGTGTGAAGTTTTATTTGTGGAATCAAATTAAGCTGGATTTCAAGCATTACTTTAAGATTTATAAATTCTTTTGGTGAATGAAGAAGTAATTAATTGGCCAAAAACAGAACTACATACGAAATCAAATTTAATTGAAGTGAAGTTTAAGTTGGTATTTTTGAGAGTTTGATGTGTTCATGTAGGTATGAGCTTCACGACGTCCAATTTGTTGGTGATAGAAGAAGTGATGATTGGCTTATGTGCTTGACATAATGGCTATATTATCTTAGATTTAACTGTTCCGAACAGATATTTATCGTCAAGTTGTGTCTTTTAATTGGAATACATCATCACTGTCTTGAAATTTTATGTGAAAGAAGGTTTTGGATTGTCTTGTTATCATGGATTCGGTGTGTTAGATGCGAGCCTTATGATTGTGTTTTTTCATTTTTTTCCTTTTTTTTTATTATTTTAAGGTATGCACCCACGTGTTTTGGTTGATGGTTTTGAGATTGCCAAAAGAGCCACCCTCCAGTTTCTTGAAAAATTTAAGACTCATGCGGTTATTGGTGATGAACCTGATAAAGAGATTCTAAAAATGGTCGCAAGAACAACACTAAGAACAAAGGTAATTTGTGGTTTGTTCTTATTGTAGATCTTGTATTCCTACCATTTTTTTATGTTCCAAGTTAAAATCTTGTTCCTTGTGCAGCTATATGAATCTCTGGCAGATCAATTAACTGATATCGTAGTTAATTCGGTAAGTTGGTCGTGCAATATTGATATTTTTAAAGCTGCAAGTAAATGCTAGAATAAAGCTGTGGAAGCTATACGTTTCCTGGTTCAAATATAGTATGATTTTGTTTTGAACCTATGCAGGTGCTTTGTATTAGAAAGCCCGAGGAAGCCATTGATCTGTTCATGGTGGAGATAATGCACATGCGTCACAAATTTGATGTAGACACAAGGCTGGTATATCTAATAATATTTTCTGCATTGCTCTCTCTTTAAGTCGCAAAGAATATAGAAGAGTTTTTTAATTCCTGATTAAGAGATTTTCTGTTAATTATTTTAAATTTATTGAGTTTAAACTGGAATAGGAGGGTTATTGTCTTTTCCTATGACATGTCAAACTTTGAGCTGAGGCAAGGGTTTGTTCTTTAAAACATATGCTAAAGGAAAGTGCAGTTTTTTATTTTTTTTAATGTTATGTGGCAATCAGCTATCTTGACATTGTCTAGTGTTGTTTTGCAATGGTGAGTTGAAATTATATATTTCTACTCAGAACTTCTCAACTTCTCATATAAATTATTTAAGGCGTGTGATGATGCAAATTCCCTAATTCGCTCAACCATCATTGAGGGTTTAAAGAAATTCATGATGACCATATAAACTGGAATTGTATCTTTGAAATGAAATACAACAACAGCTAAGCCTAATCCCACACTAGATGGGATCGGTTATATAAATTCTGTCTGCAAGTCCCTCAGTCTAGGCCAAGTCCGCCACAATATCGAGCCTTTTTAGGTACTTAGACACTATCTTGCTCCACGTGACCTATCTCTATCCTTTCTTCCTACTTGCTACAACTGATCTATTACATTTTCGAACTGGAGCATCTAGGGTTCTCCAATTTGTGCTACATGTACTTTTTGTCAAATGCATTCATTTCTTATCTTTTCCTGTATCCTTGAAATGAAATAGTAGCAGATAAATTTACAACCAGTGTTTTCATGATTCATGGAACCTTCAATCGCTTTATTTTTTTTTTCTGGTTAAAATTTTATTTCATACCGTCAATACTGTGAACATTGCCTTGCTGCGTGCTATTTTCCAGGTTGAAGGTCTTGTTCTTGATCATGGTTCTAGACATCCTGACATGAAGCGACGAGCAGAGAACTGTTACATCTTGACTTGCAATGTATCCTTGGAATATGAGAAAAGGTATATAATTCTTGTTAAAAATTTTGATTTTAAGCTTGAAATTTAATAAGTGACGCATATATGATTGTGCCTGTTGTTCAGCAGTTAACTGGATTGCCCATGATATAATCAAACTAATATTTATACCCCGTTCTTTCCCAAGTGAAATAAATGCAGGATTTTTCTACTCAAATGCAGAGCAGAGGGAGGCAATGGTTGCTGCTGAAAGGCGTCAGGTGGATGAAAGAGTGAAAAAAATCATTGACCTTAAAAACAAGGTTGAGCAACTTAATTAACAAATCGAATATTTATTAAATGACGCATGTGGTATTATTTTGTCTAATATATATAGTGGTTTTTGAGAAAATGCTCGCTCTTATGCTTATATGCAGGTTTGTTCTGGTAATGACAACAATTTTGTTGTTATTAATCAAAAGGGTATTGATCCCCCATCACTGGACCTTCTTGCTCGTGCAGGCGTAAGTAATGAAGCTTCTTTCCTAACTATTTTTCAAGTGCATTTAAGTGCTTGATGCAAACAAAAATATGGTCTCTGATAGCTCTAATTTGATTTAATTATGTCTTGGTTGGAGGTATTATTATTCTGCTTGAAACAAAAGAGAATATCGTTGTTGACCTCAAAGAGAAATTTCTCACAAACACAATGTTAAATCATGATTCATACAATCAACTCTTTTGGGACAAAGTGTTTATGAAATCACAGCTAATCTTGAGATGACTGCTGCTGAGTGTTCTAGGCAAAGTTTGGTTTGGTTTGGTTTTTCTGCTGTTTTGCTGGTTGCTATGATGGTTTTTTGTTTGGTGAAAATTCTTCTGTCATCACAATTAGCTAGCTGTGGATTTTTCCACTTGGTAGATTGAAACTTTGGAGTTGAAAATTTTTTGACATTCTTTCACATTGTTTTGTGATTGGTTGGAATGTTTAGTCATATTATTTGAGCTTTCTTTCCAGATTTTCTTTATTTCTGATAGCAATGAGAAATTTCCATGCACTGGAATGATATATATATATATATATATATATATATATAAAAGTCAGGAGGCTGAAGCTGATGTATATAGCTCTTCAAGGAATTGCTATTCTCTATTTCTTTTTATTACTAGTGAAGAAAATATCTGGGGAGTAGTCAATACTTTTCAATTGTTTTTGTTAAATTGTGTTTGGTAATTAGTGATTTGATTTAGTTACTTCACTATTATAGATTTTTCAAGTGTATTGATTAACTGTCACAATATATACTTACTTTCATAAGAAACTTGTCTCTGGATTTAATTACTTTATACATGGAACCTGATCTTTATTAGATAATTAATGTGATATTGTGTGTTATCATTAGTCTACTTTCTCTCTCATTTTCTTCCTTGGTTGTGGTAACCATATGCTAACATTGACATTTTATAGATAATTGCCCTTAGAAGAGCTAAGAGAAGAAATATGGAACGCTTGGTTTTAGCTTGTGGAGGAGAGGCTGTTAATTCTGTTGATGATTTAAGCCCTGATTGTCTTGGTTGGGCTGGACTGGTTTACGAGCACATTCTTGGTGAAGAGAAATATACATTTGTCGAAAATGTCAAAAATCCCTATTCTTGTACAATCTTGATAAAAGGTATTAAAATTTGTGTATGTCATCACTCATCAAACTTGTAAAAATTTGTATAAAGTTCCGCCTCCCACAACTTTTTTTTTCTTCATGTTTCTTTCTTAAATTGCTGTTTGACATTCTTTTTTTTTTTTTTTCGGTCACAGGACAATTTTTGGCAGTACTTGCCATTTTCTAGTTCAGGAGGATCACTCATTTAGTTCTTTTATGTTTCAGGACCTAATGACCATACTATTGCCCAAATAAAGGATGCTGTCCGCGATGGTCTAAGAGCTGTCAAAAATACCATTGAAGATGAAGCTATTGTTCTTGTAAGTTCTGCTTATAGAAATGCTTGCACAGAATGATTTTTTCTTTGACCTACTCTGTTATATACAGCCCTACTTGGGGTATTATAATCTTTGATTGGTAAATGTATATGAAAATAAGTATTGGGTCCAGTAATTTAAATTTGACAATGATGTACAGTGGATAAATAGAATTAATGCATGCTTATGAAAAAAAAAATTCATATATTTGATGAGCATTAATTTTAAGCAAATGCCTATTATATTTTTATAAGGAAACATGCGTACCTTTGTGATTGATATTTGCCATTTTCAAGTAAAGATATCAAATAACAGTTAGACAATGAGGCATGTTCTTTAGCTTATCCTGTGGAATAACAATGTCCTGTTTTGCTGCTGTTAATACGTGATCAACGGTGATTTCTTTCTCTAAGTACGAGATGTTTTCCTTCTGCTTTGTGGGAACTGTGATTTACTAGGAGCAGCGGATGAGAGAGATGATAAACTGATATTGATTTTAGGTCATATTTGGTAGAATTTATTTGAAAATATGAATTGTAATCTAATACAAATTTAAAAGAAATGATAAACTGAAGATCTATACCATCATGAACTGTTGCAATCTGCTAATCATTCTCTTGTAGTTTTGATGGTTATTCATTTGTTATCATAATTATTTTCCTTTTGTACCTGTAATTTTGTTGATTGTCAGTGACTCAGCACAGGGTTAAATTGTTAGTCTTGTTTGTTCAATTGTTCAGTGTTTTGTCATGAATATTGAAGTGTTGGTAAAATCTTACCTGAGATTCAATATCATGTCTATTGTTCAGGGAGCAGGAGCTTTTGAACTTGCAGCCAGAAAACACCTAATTACTGAAGTAAAGAAAACAGTCAAAGGGGTACAAAATCTATAATATTTTCCCTTTTCTGGTATTATTTTTGTGTCCGGGTTACTTTTTAACTTTTATGGTGTTTACAAAATTCAAGCAGCGTGCTCAGCTAGGTGTTGAAGCTTTTGCTGATGCCCTTCTTGTGATTCCCAAAACACTGACTGAGAACTCCGGGCTTGACACTCAAGATGAGATTGTTGCTCTCACGGTAATCATCCCCAACTCCCAGCTTTCACTTTTTTTTTTTTAAATATTAATTTTAGAAGATATATGAAAATGCAAGCAGGCTAATCAGAGCTTGTTTGGAATTTTTATTTCAGGGAGAGCATGACAGGGATAATATTGTTGGAATAAACCTACAAACAGGAGGTCCTCTTGACCCTCAGATGGAGGGCATCTTTGACAACTACAGTGTTAAACGCCAAATCATAAATTCAGGGTACACAAAATAAACTTGTTAATACTTCACTTAAATATTGCCAATTGTCATTCTCCTCTACTCACCTGCATAGCCATCTTCTTTGGCTCGGCACCACTTTGGCCATAATAACATATAATATACTAACAAATTGCAAATAAGTTACTTTCTCCGAAAATTTCTTAAATAAGTCACTATTTGCAAAAATTTGTTAGATAATGAAGACTGTCAATTTTCAATTTTATCATTTTTATGTTTTGCAGGCCTGTAATTGCATCACAGTTGTTATTGGTGGATGAAGTGATTCGAGCTGGGCGCAACATGAGGAAACCAAATTAACTTTAGTATGCTTCAGCATGTACTTTCTGCATCACGGAGATTTCTTCTGCTGTCACTTTAATGTAATGAAGTCTGAGTACTTTAATGTAATGGAGGTTGACTGTAATTTCTTGTGGAATTTTGCTTTAGAATGAACTATCACCAAATTATTTACTCACCCGTCTCTGTTTTCTTTCATTTTCCTTTCCCCCTTGATTATTGTCTTTAAATTTAACCGTCCACAACCCCCACCTCTCCCAACAGTTGCTTTTGGAGGAATTACTTGCAAATTTCAAGAATTCTAGATATGTAATGGTTTTATTTGATATCTTTTGGTTCTCTGTGCCCTTCAGCCACTTCCTGAGAGAAATGCTAAAATCTTTTTCACCCATTCATTTCACAAACAGCAATTCGTGTATATTTGGTCCTATTTTTAGGAAAAAAAAATCCCTTGGATCTAGGATTGATTTAAAATTGAGAATTAGACTGTAACTTGGTTCAATTTAAGTTGAAATATGGATTTCCTTATATCTGGTTAAAATTTGATTTTATCTTAGGGTTTCAATTTGATTAATTCGGTTTAGGTGGGTGGGTCAATCATTTTCATCTTTTAGTGTAATTTTTGTTTTTGGAAAATTACTATTTATTTTGAGGTTTGATGCAATATATTAATATATCACTATGAGATTTAAAAATTATGCTATTCACTTTGTTTTTTTTTATTATATCATATTAATGCGTTTTGTTAGAAATACGTTTTGTTTAGAAATATGTTTTATTAGAAATATGTTAGATTGTGGTGAAATAATAAAGAAAAAATTACTATTAACTCTTTAGTATTATTACTTTATGAGGTTTGACTTGTTATATTATTATCCATTGAGCAAAAAAGAAATTTTTTTATAACTAACGCTAAATGCTTTAAAATTTAATATAAGAATTACATAGTTTATCAGAGATAAAATAAAAGGGATATAACAAAATTTTTAAATTACAGAGGTATTAATGTATTATGTTAAACCTGATAGAATAAATATTAATTTTTTCTTCTTTTTTTCTTGATTTTACATAATTGTTTGTTTAAACAACAGTCATCTTTTTAAATTATTTAAAAAAAAAATTGTGTTTATATTCTAATTATTCTTGATAGAATTTGAAAATTGATTATCCATGAATAGGTAATTAAATTATGAAATGGTCATTCAACCACATAATATGATTTATTTCAAATAAACAAACAAATTCTAGTAGTCTAGGACAAATTAAATGAAAGAAATCAAAACCTTCCAAATTTCAAATTAGCATTTCTTTTTTTATTTTTGATTTGGTATTAGTTTGACTAATTCAGAATGTGCGAACAAAATTCCAAATGATGGCTTGAGATTACTATTTAAGTTGAAACAATTCAATGCTGATTCATCCAAACTCTCGTAGATTAGCAATTTTTCTAATACCATTTGTCAAAATAATTGTTAATGATTGATTTCAACACTGAATAAAACACAATCTCCAAGCATTTTTGAAATGTTCTGTATGGTGTCTGCTCACCTGCTATTCGTCCATTATATGTGCGAGGGATAGTAAACTCACCTGTCACCATCTGCAGAGAACAATTTTTTTTTTTTTTTTTAAGAATAGGCACAGTTGGATACTTAAATGAAACTTTCTCGTTCAAACTTACAAATACAGGAAAGTACTAAGCTACCACAAAATCTCACATTCCAAACAATGATTATGAAATATGCTGCACATTAGCTAAAATCACGGAGCTACATTCAGGTTTAGTGTTATAATCCCAAAAACTGAAGCCAAGCCGCTCTATAACGCCAAATGGAAAAGGCAGAGTTGAAACCCAATTTGATTGCAAATTCATTATCCTAATGATTACAGCATCGGTAAAATTGTACTGAAAATGCTCTCATGGTAATTTGATCATCGTTTTGCGAGAGGCTTAGGTTCTCACATACCCTTTCCATCTTGTTGAAGCATGTATTCTTTCTTCATCTCTTCCAAAACGGCATCATTTGTGCTACAAAAAAGACATAATGATGATTAAAATATACAAAATGTTAAATAGACCTCATCAATGTATTGGACATTGTGTTTTCTTTTGGTTCTATAAAGTAACATGTTTGGGCTTTGATTCTATTCTAGTGAAACTTCAACAAGTTGGCACAAACAAGAAGTGGTAATAGAGCCAAAAATCCAGGTCAACTCAAAATGTGGATGAAAGTTCTCGGAAAATGCATGCAAAGCAATCATTTATCGTATCTGCCTAGTACATAAATGCACCTCTTTTCTGACTAATGTAAGGGCATCCTCATTGTCTCGTGACAAGGCATTATCTACAAGAAGAAAGGAATAAAGCAAGAGTGAATTGTCAATATTTTTAAAAGAAGTTTATTACTAGCTATGGTTTAGGCTGACATACAGTAAGACTAAAAAGTGACATTTTATATTGGGAAGTCAGCAATATAAATCCATGGACACTGCCTCAAAGGGCATAGGGCTGAAATGGAGCAAAAGAAATGGTCAAGTCTATGGCCATTTTATTTAGACTGGCACAGAACTGGCATTATATATGTAATTAGAAATGGGACAGGGTTAGGGCACCTAAATGAGTGAAAATAACAGGTAGCGAGTAGTTCAAACTTCAAACACTAGGATGATCATCATGGAGGCTTACTAGCTTGATCAAGAACTTGTTGCTTCTTTCTTTATTCATTCTTAGATCATAAAGAACATTGGCTCGCCAGTTTTACAATTGTTCAAGGAAAAAAAAAATGCTTCAATTAACTTTATTTCTCATCATAGAAATTAAGTAGTCATTGTGTTTAACATTTCTTGCATTATGCCAGAGCAGGAAATTCTGAATTCTCGGTATCATTACAAATAGAACTCAAATCATTGTAAAATGTAAAAATAGTAACCTCTCACTGTTGGAAAGCATTATTCAATAAAAAATGGAATAGTTGTTCATTCAATTCATTCCCTTGACAAATTCATCAATATATGTTTTGATTTTCAGAAACTATGTAATTTGGTTTTTGCTTCTTTTTTTTTTTTTAAAAAAAAACATTAAAACCAATTTAATCTAATTTGATTTTGTAACTATTTCTTAAAAAATATGTTTCAGTGTATTTTACAAGCTTATATATTATTAGATTTTATATAATCTATCCATTTTTTTAGCCAAAAATGAAAAGCCCACAAAAGCCCAAACCTATTTAACAAGTTAAACCAAATTGCATAACTTCAGTCTAGCTACTTCCTCTATTGTGACATTTTAGTGCAGTAATGATAGCTAATCAAGTTTTACGTCTTTGGGGATAGAGTTGAGAAATAATCAAATGCTCAACCCCCCTCTGACAGTATTATGGCACCAAAACCCTTTAGTTTTCAGGGTGTTGGCAACTAGGAAAATTTCTAACCAAGACATTTCAATACAAATGTAAAGCTTAAACTGTATAAGAAACAAAAGCATCCAGATCCCATATGCACTCTTTACATATCATTCTGCTATTTTAGCAGTGAACTGCCACAATAATACCACATGTAGATATATCTTCACCACCTTGTCATATTTCCAACTATTCTAAAATATGATATGCCACTGCTGGAAGCTAACTCTCAACTTTGAATACCGGTTCCAATTACACATATAGAAGGGGCCAAAAGCCATTGCTCATTCAGGAATTCTGATCCCTAACAGTTAAAGGACTAACACTATCTGAAATGCCAAAAACACATCAGAGAATTGTGAAATCCAATATTTCCTGAGCAAGCATGGCTTAAATGGGAGGCACCCTAGGTCAGTAAAACATCAGAGAGCACATACAACCTTAGGGAAGTCACCCATGTAGCCCAGGCAGGCCAACTCCTTTTGCACCATGGCCTATTTCTACTGGTCCTATAACTTAATTTTTTGCATTCTCAAACACCGTTAAATAACATGAAGGAAATTGACATGAGCAAGAAGAACTTTAGACAACTAGTTCAGCACAATAGCACCTTTTTGAACTCTGCAATAGTCTCTTGACTCTCTTCAATCAGTGATATCCATACAACTTAACCAACAAGTAAACACTAAATCCAAAATGTCCATGGCGCTGAGACTGGATCTAGTTAGATCTATAGCCTACAAAAGCACTAGATCTATTAAAAGTTGGATTAAATGGTCATATAATGCAAGACCTTTCAAAAATCTCCTGCAAAGGACTTGATGCATTAAATCAACAGAAGTTGCACAAAGTAACAAATGACATATATGTACGTTCATATGTTCTACAATTAATTCCATGTAGCTTAGAATCCATATCCCTCCATCAGACGAAACTTCTCAGGACAAGGATATTATCTAAGCCAATTAAGAAGTGTCAGAATGTGAATCAATATTCCTACTTGAGGAAAAGACTAGTTCAGGGCATTCTCTCTAATCAAGAACTAGTTGATAGTTGAGCTATACAGAACTCATACATTTGAAAAGCAAAAATTACCCAGCAAGTCACATTGTTGATGCAAGCAGGTAACATAGTCTATGACTACAGAGCATTAACATAGACAACATTGCGAGTAAGAAACTAAAATTAAAATAAAAAACACGATTACAGAGAGAACAAAACTTACAATTGATGAAGGCAATCGTTCAACTCTTTAGCTTGTTTGCGACACCGCCAAACAACAGAAATGGTTCTTCCTGAGGCACATCGCGCGTACTTTGAAGTGAAATGGTCACATTGATTTAGCGCCTTCTGCTTCATTTTGCTTCTTAAAGCTACAAAGTGCAACAGACACTACTCGTTTCAAGATTATACATGCAATAAGCAATATGGAAATTTCTTGAATTTAAAAGAAGAAGATGATCATGGACAGAAATGAAAGAGGCCCATATTAGGGTTTTATCAAAAATTAAAGGGTGATGACACCTTCTTCGACTTTCTTCTTGACGTGATTTTCACGTGCTTCCTGTATGTAACTCATTTCCACTCTCCCCTTCCCTATTCGTGAGAAGCTCAAGAAGAAGCAAATCCAGCTATTAACATTCAACCATGGAATTTGCAGTTTCAGTGTGTCAGACAACGATAGAGAAATAAATAAGATTGGAGAATCATGTGAAATTGGGATCCAAGTTTAGTGCCCGAATTAAGTGCAGGCCCATCAATTGATTTGAAGCGAAGATCAAAGGTACTTTTTCAAAA